>JABUQX010032077.1:0-12500 GCA_015478945.1 Trachelipus rathkii
TAGATGCATTTGGCAAATGTTAAGGATGTGTTTATTTGTCCTTATTTGAATATAAGATTATATATAATATAATATATATAACACTTTTAGCCATTAGTGAGTATGAGAGTAAAAGGCATATTCAGATAAATAGTCAATAGTCGTATCAGAATATTATATTATATATGACCAAGATGCAGGAATAGCCTTTTCTTTTTGTGGATGTAAGAAAGAATTAGTAGTTTACTAATAGCTAATATTAATGTTGATATATATATATATAATAATAGTATATATATATAGATGTTTATAATCTTATAGTATTAAGTACGTACTATTAACTAAAGAAATCGTTGGTCATTCAAGCTATAGCATTTCTAATTATTTATCCTCAATTATTATCCTATCTAAGATCATAGAATAGCATATAGTTGTTCAACTACCTAACTTCGCTCTATGCTTGACATCCTTTGTAGGAGGCTGCCAATGAAATTTATGTCTTATAATTAGTATCTCTAATCTCTCCATCCACTTATAAACTTATATATATTAAATGAGTTAAGCTAAATTATTTCAATTTTAATAAGTGAATGTAATATACAAATATTTAAGGTTTGCGCCCGGTATTATTATATTTATAAAAGAGACATGACAAGAAAAAAGATAACCTCAGATAAGGCTATAATGAAAGCCTAAATAAAGAAGCGGGATTTATCGAGAAATTCTTGCCAAAGCACTCATTTAGATACACTTCCCAATTAATAGCAGTATTCGTTATAGCAAAGCCAAGTGCGATTTCAAATGTAACTTAATTAAATAGTACAGGATTCATTAAAATGCTCTAACTAGCGAGATATATATCTCTAGTGGGAATTATAGACAGAAAATCTATCTATCGGTTCAAACTATCCAAACTATGTTACATAAACTAACACTTTATCAAACAGTACATCTTATCTCTTGATGGTTGCTTTGCTATAACTTGAGTACAATCTTTCGTTCGCATTATCCACTGCACACTTTACTTTACGAGGAATGTTGTGACCTAATTGTTTAGTTTAGATAAATATGTATCACACCATATAATATATATACTATATAAATATCAGTTAGGTATCAATAATATTGAAAACATTATTTTATATAGTACTATATTTAGTACATAGTTATATAAAAATATATATAAATTTATAGCGTGATATATACTAAGTAAATAATCACATTAAAAATGAATATATTAAAAAATTTAAAAAATAGATCATAAAATATATAGTATTATATAATATATAATATATATTATATATTAGATATTATATAAATATATATAGTAATATAATTTATTAATATAACGCTTAATTGGAATATATATATATAGATATATATATATGATTATAGTAGGGGAGCATATAGTAGTAGTATACTTAAATAATATATTGTTTAGTTATTAAATAAAATAACATATGTGATATTAAATTATAATCAACATAACTATATTATTATGTCTAGTTTATATATTCTAACAGATATGATACGATAACTGTACCATCAGTATTAATTTAGTTATGATATTAATAGTATTATATATCTTTATAAAGATCCTGAGGTATATTTATTTGATTATATGTACATTAGTATATACTATTTTATATATACTATATAGTTGAATTATTATATATATATATACTATATATTAGTATATATTATATTATATATCATTATATTTAATATAATAATATTATATATAATATACTATATATAATATATAAGTATATATATTATATATATATATTGTTATATAATATATACTAAAAATAAATATATATAGCTATATACATATATATATAATATATAATATATATATTGATAATATATATATATAGTATAATATATATATAATATATATATATATATATATAGTATATATATATATATAAATAATAATAGTTATTAGTATATACTATAGTATCTTAAAAGGCACTCAACATCCCTATAATAATACCTATATATATATATATATTATTTATAATATATAGTATATATTAATATATTCTTATATATTAATATAGATCATAATTATATATATATAATATTTATATATATATATTGATACTATATATATATATATCGTATATATATATATATATAGTTTATATTATATTTTATATAATTAATATAATATATATATATATAATATTATAATTATTTACTCTTAATTTAGTTATTATTTAATTTTTATTTATTTATTATTTATTTATCAAGAGCAGTAATCCGATGACCGCAAAGTGGTGTTAGTTGCTGATAAGTTTTTCAAAATTTATCATCACCATTGCCCAGAAAACAAACAAATTGATAGAAAGGCGGTTCTGCCCATGCATCAGTCGAGAGAGCACATTATACATTTTTCTTCCTATGACCTCGACGACTACGCGAAAAATTAGTTTCACTTTTTATAGTATTTTAAAGTTTTCTAAGTTATGAAAAATCTTTCTCTTATTCAACTCCCAGTCTCCTATTAACATATCGTGATGACCCTTTTAACTATTTTTCGGGGCCTCGGCAGACATGTTCTTCAGTTTACTATCTGCTGCAAAGCCCTTTCTTGCCGTCAAATCACATTTCTAAATAACATTATTAACCTTTTGGGATATTAAAATCAAAATTAACGTATAGGGTTCCAGATGGAACTTTTCTCAACAGGCATACATGTCAAGCAAAGCCCAACTGAATAATTCGTCCTATATCTACAACTACAGCCCTATCTCCCCAGGAAGTATATAAGAATTTATTGTTTCAAACCCTTCAGAATAGGCTCATAATTGTGCTCCGATTGTGAAAATCATTTGATGTTGAACTGAAGAAGTCATTAAACAGAGACCTAATCATTACTTTAACCAATCTTTAAATTTAAAGAAAAATATAGATAACAAAACAATCAACAAACTCTATAAAAAGAGCAGACATAAACAACAATACTCCGAAGACATCTAACTTTTATTTTTAAAACTCAAATGCTAACTTCGTAAAGAAAATGCCTGAGCGGTAAATTATTAACACCACGCTTAACTCTACAGCAACTTCAAAAACTCTCGTTAAACACCTATTGCCATCAAAACCAGAATTCCACTGGAACATACCTACAGACACACATTGTATGTCGATAAGTTGCTTTCGGTCGTTTGGTCAATGAAGTCGAAATAGACGAGCCTTGCGCAATCGGAGTTGCAGAGAACTGGTTTAAGTCAAAAATACATCCTACACCCCCTAATATATATATATAGTATACTATATATACTATAGTAATATAATAATATTATATATATAATAATATATAAGTATATATATCAGTATATATATATATATTATATATATAGGTATATATATATATAATACTATAATATACTATATAATTATATATATATATTATATAATTATATAATTTTATATAAAATTAATATATATGTATATATATTATATTGTATATTATATATATATATATAGTTATATATATATAGTATATTTAAGTATATAAATAATAATGTTATGTATATATGTAAAGGTATAATATATATTATATATATATATATCGTATTATCATATAATAATATTCATATTATAATTATATTGTAGTAGTATATAACTATGATAATATAATATATAGTATATAATTTATATATATATATATATAATGCTATAATATATATATATATTTGTATATATAACATATACTATATAATATAATAATATTATAATAAGTATATATATAATATATTATGATATATATATATTACCCACTAATGTAAAATTATAATAATATAATAATATAGATAATATTATAGTACCGTATATATATTATTTATAAAGAGAATAGACAAGATAAAATATATACTATAACCTATAATTAAAGCTCACACATAAAGAGAGGACTTTATAGAGAATGAGTTCTAACAGCACTCATTTATATATATAGGACTCTAGCAAGGAATTGATTCAAGGCTGTTATTAATTAAAGTCGGATATTAAAATGTCTACCTCTAATGAATATCCAGTTGGGAGCTTAGCAACAAGTCTTAATTGTTTTTAACTATCCAAACTTGTTACCAGCTTATAAGCTATCACTTTTTCAAACATACATTCTATTCTCTTGTGTTGCGTTGCTAACTAATATTCTTCGGCATTTAATACTATATATATAGTATACCTATATATATATATAAGTACCTATCATAGTATTATTATATTAGAGCAGTATATCATTATCAATATACTATAATATATACGTAATCATATATATTTATTATATTAATTATATATAGATATAGAATATATAGATATTAGATATATATATAATAATTAATATTATATGATATTATATATATATTACTTTATATAGTATACATATATTGATCATATATAGTAATGATATATTATATATATATATAATATATATATATATTATACTATTATTTATATATATATATTTTATATATATATATAATATATTATATATATAATAATATATATATATATAAGGATATTGATAGAGTTATAGATTGAGATAGTTCATGATAGGTAAATGGCCTATATTATGATACATGTTATATATTATTATTATATATATAGCTAATAAAATTAAATATATTACTATAACGTATATATATATATAGATATTGTATATTTATAATAATCAATATAATATATATATATATTATATATTATATATATATATATAGATATTATATAATATATATATATATATATATTAGTATATATTATTTAGTATATATATATATTTTTAACGATTCATTATTATTTATATATGTTATATTATATATATATATATGATATATATCTATATATATATATATATATATTATATAATATATAAATAATATTGATATATACTATAAATATATATATATACTATATACATATACTATTTACTATTTTTTATAAGTATATGGGGTTTGTTGTTGTGTATATATATATATATGATATATATATATATAGTATACTATATATACTATATTATATATAATAAATAGATATATGTAGTAAAATATAATATAATTATATAATATATTATATATTACTAATATATATATATATTATATAGTATATATATATATATAGTATATGTATACTATATATATATATATAGTATATATAGTATATATACTTATATATAGTATGCTATTATTAATTTTAATAATTATTATATATTATTAGCTATATTAATATTTAATATATATATATATATATAAGATATATAGATATATAAATTCATTAGCTAGTATATATATATATATATATATATATATATTATTATATATATATATATATAATATATACTATATTATATATATATATAATTAGTATAGGGAGATGTATTTCATTAACAGCAAAAATTCTTCAATTCCATTCTCATATCTCAAAAACCTACAATAGCTACCGGAAAGAGGAATACATTGCTGGAATGCTTGGTCCAATTTTAGTGCGAAAATTAATAAAAAAAAAAAAAAAATAAAAAAATAAAAAATCTTACATAATTTTTATATCAACAGGGTATATCAATACATTTTCAAGACCCAGCAGAATCCTTACATGCAAAAGTAAAAAAAAAAAAAAAAATTATGTTAATAATTCTAGTAATATGATTAGAGAGAGCCTATTTAGAGACCTGTTAATTTCAAAGGTAATTATTAACAACTTTCTATTAAATTTTGCTCTTTTTTTTTTTACTGAAGAATAACCGGGTCAAGGTATAGCCGGCAACGAGCAGAGTTTGGGTCTCTCCGGCTTCGGGAACTACGGTGGTATGGGACTAATTTGCGCCCCGTGCCGGGGAGGTCATTCTCTGACCTGCCGCTCTTTGAATTGGTGTCGCGAGGTTCCTCCGCCCCTCTCCCCTAACGGGTATGGAAAACGTCCCCCCGCTATCCCCGTCGGCTCGAGGCCCCCACATTACAGAGTGTTATACCTTTACAAATAATATATTATTTTATATATTATAATAAATTTAATGTCCCCTTGCTCCTAAAAAAAAAATAGCCAAGAATTTATTCTTATTTATTTTATTTATCTTTTTTTTTTTAGCTTTTTTCCTAACTAAAATTTTTAAAGGATTCCAAAAATGTATTCCTTTTTGCTGCAGCTATTGTAAGTTTTGAGATTTTTTTTTTTTTTTTTTTTTTTTTTTTTTTTTTTTTTTACATTTTCCGCACTAAAATGGACCAGCATCCAGCAATGTATTCTTCTGTAGCTATGTGTTTTTTGAGCATATTACTGATTTAGAAAAAATAAGTATTTTGCTGTTAATGAAATACATTATACAAGCCATATATATATAAATATATATACTGTACTATATATATTATATATATATATATATATAACTATAGTATATATATTATATATATATAATATATATATAATACAGTATAATATATTACTATAATATATATAATATATAGATATATAGATGCATAATATATATATATATATATTATATATATTATATATAAATATATATAATAATAATAATATATAAGATATAGTACTATATATATAATATATATATATATAAATACTATATATATGGTATATATGGATAGTATATATATATATATATACGGATTATTTTACTTTTTTATTTTATTTATTTATTTTTTATTTATTATTTATTTATTTATTTATTTATTTTATTGCCAAAGCAGGTAATGTGCCCGCATTATCTGCCGGGTCTTTGGGCTGATAATCTCTTCAAATTTACATCACCATTCACCGAAACAAACAAATGATGAGAAAGGGGTTTCTGTGGCCCATGCTATCAGTCGAGGAGAATTATAAAATTTCTTCCTATGACCGACGACTACGCGAATTTATTTCACTTTGTATGTATTTAAAGTTCTAAGATGAAAATATCTTTTCTATTCAACCCAGTCTCTATATAAGATACGTAATTACACCGTTACTATATTTAGAACCGTACAGACATTCTTGCAGTTATCACCCTGCAAAGCTTTAATGCTGATATGTTAGCTTTGTTGATATGTTAAAACTTTTTTCGTGATATTAATTATTCTAGGTTATGACTGATGGAACCTTTTCTACAGGGATACATGTCAAGCCAACTGATTATGGTCTGTATGCCTTAATTACAGCTCCTACTACCCAGAAGTATTATAAGATTAATGTTTAAAGCCCTCATACAAAGAGCTCATAATGTGCTCCGCGAATTTGAAATATTTATGTTTGAAGTAAAGAATAACAAAACCTGATCAAACGGTAACCACCCTTAAATTAAAGAAAAATTATATAAAACAAAAAATCAAGTACCTATAAAAAAAGAGACAAAAGAACAATTCTCCGAAAGCATTAACTTTTATTTTAAATCGCCTCAAATCATAACACTTCGATATAAGAGCGGAAAATCCTGAGCGTAATATATACACCTCACATTAAATCTACAGCAACTCCAAGAAATCACGGTTAACTCTATTCCACAATCCAAAAACCTCTTCCTGAATTCTCTACTAAAGATGTCCTTTTCAGTTAATCACCATCGCGTGTACGCAATCTCGCTATGCCTATCGGAGTCAGGACTGTAGTCGACGTATATTGTGTTATATCTACTAAATAGATTAACAATTAGGCATACCAGCACACTTAAACCAGTCACAATACATGAACAGTTTAATTCAACTGCGCATAATAAAGTGATCATACTGTATATCATGAATATATCAAAGTCATTTTAAATTTTACACTTCTCATGTAATGCTAAAAATACCGTTAAAATATGACTTGAATTGCTTTTTTATAAGGACGGGTCTAAAACCAGACATTAAGATAAAGTTTAACGTAATGTCCATTAAGTATTTAATATATAATATAAATTGAAACATTAAATTTAATTTTTTATTCAATCTAACTTATTTTAAATAATCATTCAAATTGTATATAAACACCGAAGATTCCGATGTCTTAAATTTGACGAAAGCCGGTCAAGGAACTAAAAATTTAAATATTCCTCAACTTCTTGGAAATTATTCTTAGAATTAAAGTTCTTTATAAAAAATAAAAATGAATTAAAAAAAAAACATATTCGTTGGTTTTGGAAGCTAAAAGTAAAAACTTATACTAAAACAAAAGCGATATATAATGTTCTTAATAATAATAAAATAATCAATATAAAATAATAATAATAATAATAATAATATAATAATAATAATAATAATAATTAATAAATATATAAAATAAATAATATAATAATAATAATAATAATAATGAATAATAAAATTATAAATCAAAAATAATAATATAATAATAATAACGTAAACCCGTTTACAACGAGTACGTCTTAAAAGGAGTTGGGGCCCTAAGATGCTCCCGTTGATAGTGCTGTACTGTACATAATAATGAAATAATTGAAAATAATAATAATAATAATATAATATAAAGAAATAATCCTGAATCTAAAGTGTTTAAAAACATTGAAATAATATTTCAAAATAACACAAATTAATTTATAATAATTCAATTATCGTTATTAATGAGTTTTCTAAATAAATAAATACTTATTAATAATAATAATAATCATAATAATAAGACATAATAATATATAATAATAAAATAATAATAAAATAAATCATAATTAATAATTAAAATAATAATAATAATAGATAATCAAATCGCAAGTGAGGCTGCAATGGTGCGCGCTTGGCCAGGTCGCGGCAGCCAGTGCGTAACAAGAGTGTAAAGTATACGATGCGTGTAACACCGCTTCGTGCCAATAGCGCGATCACAAGAAAATACATACATAATGTTAACAAATTAAAAATAGTAATTATAATATATATAATAATAATTAATAATAATCATAATAATAATAATATAAATACATAATAATAGATGAATGAATGAATTAATAATAAATAATAATAATAATAATTTCTAATAAAAATAATTACTAAAAGCGAATCAATTAATAAGTAAAAATAATAATAAAAATTATAATAAAAAAAAAAATAATATATAATAATAATAATAATGAATAATAATAATATAATAATAAATAATTAATAAAATTAATAATAAGATAATTATTAATAAATAAATAATTAATAATAATCATAGATAAACGGCCAGAGCGCTAGGGCGCTACTGACTTGGCTACAGTCCACGGTCCGCTGAAGTACACTCCTTACTGAATGTAACTTACTGATGGTTTCTATGCTACAAAAATCCATAGCTAATTTAAACAATTAAAAACAAATATAATTAGGATTCATTTTTTAACATTCAACATAACTGAACAAAGAGCACATGTCAATCAATGCATAATTAACTGACCAGGTCTATTCGCTCTCGATATAGCCAGAGAATTTTTAGCTACAAGTAGTGTTATTATACTACTCCCGTCACACCTTGCCATATACAAACTTTGTAATATAGCTCTTAATTTAATTTAGCATTCTCGCAATAGCTTCATACCCTCCTCCACATCCCCACAACCTATCTCTGTAGAATCAAAGACTTTTGTAAATCTACAATGGCAATCGCTCACCCCAACATTGAAATCTCACGTCTTCTCCACAATCTGTCTAAACTAATAAGAACAGTATCCTTTGTCACCTATTTCTTTTCTGTACGCCATGCTGCTCTCTTCCCAACTTTCTGCTTTCCAAATCTCCTCCTTAGTTCTTATTTCTATTAATTCAATGATAACATTTTCTTTCTCAATTTATTTATTTCAGTGAATGCCCCTTTAATTTTCACAATATTTAAAATTCACCTTCCCATTAACATATAGGAACTTCCTAAGACACTGCCTCAACTCTCAGCATCTTAGAATACCTCTTTTGTTTGGTCATTGCTCCTCACATATTCTTTGTTGCCATACCCAAACCATCTTTCCAGAATCTCCCCAGGCCACTCCTCAAACACCTCCTCGAAACTTTACCACTTCTCCACTTCCCTCCTCTCCCATCAACTTCATTTTTTCATTTATAAACAGGTTTTTACTAAAGTTTCCTCACTTTATCATCCGCTACAATCCATCCGATTGTTCTGGGTCCAAAGAAACTCCCAGAATAGCTCCAGTACTCATTCCCCTTCTTAACCTGAGAAAGAAATAGTCTATAACGATATCTGGTAAAAACACCCTGTATCTGGTTCAATGAATTCGTTGTTAAATATCTGTGTTTAACTATAAGTTTAGTAAATCATTCATTAATTCTTAAAGAACTTATTCCTGATTACCCATATCTATATATCACTCACCTTCCAAATCTCACAATGGGAGGACTTGTCTATATCTACTTTCTCTTTCTCTCCACCTAGCTCCTCCATAGTCATCAGCGTTTTCATCTGCTCCATACACCTGTTACAGTTTTTCCATGAAGGTATATTTCTTCCAGTGGTAATCCCCTGCCTCGTATAGCGCACCTGCTTCGAAGACATCTAGTATTTTGCTCCAGTTAGTTAGTCCATCAGATCTCCGTTGACGGCACCCGCACATTTTTGAAGTAAATAAAGAATCCTCAGCTCATGTAATGGCAATTCCATGTTTGCATCCTACTCCCACCTCCTCCGTAAACATTCAAAACTTAACGGTTCTCCACAAATCTCTCCACTCTCGTTACATCCCCAATTTACGTCACGCCATAACCTCAGAGCGTTATATTTTCTCCTCATCACCCGTCCAAATCTCTCCTCGCTTATCTCTATATAGCATTATTCAAGCTTTTTTCGTGTTCTATTTCGGTTAATATGGTCGTTTTTTTAATACAGGTTCTGTGTAAAAGGCCTACACTTGGAGTAATTGCAAGGATATTTTCTCAGCCCCCCTCGCTGCAAGGTCTGTTTCGCAAACAAATCTCCTCCTTTTTCGGACTTTGGACTAGGATAGGCTGCTAGATTGTTCGTTCTTTCTCCATGGCGAGTTATATAAATATATATTATATCATATAATATAAATAATATATATATATATACTATATAATAATATAAATTAGTTATATATACTACGTATATATTATATTCCGTTGTTTCCTCTTGCTCCTGTATTACTTATAATATAAGGGCTGTTCTCTAACCTCTTCTTTAGGATCCATGATCAAGAAAGAAAAAATCTCAACTAGTTGGCAAGATGCATTGTACTGAGATTCGTTTTCCCCATGGGATTTTAATATATAATATTATAATATATTATATATAAATATATTAGTATCTAATATATATTTATACTAATAATATATTATCTATATTATATATACATATATATATAATATATACAGTAGTATAATATATATATAATATATTATAATAAATATATATTTCCAATTGTTCCTACTTGTTCTTGTTATTTATTATAGATGATGAAGGCTGTTTCTCTAACCTTCTTCTTTAGATCCATGACAAAGAAACAAAATCTTCAACTAGGGTTGGCAAAAGGAATGCATTGTACCTTCAGAAATTTTCCATTGTCTTGTGATCATGCTCCCCCTCTGATTTCTATGAAAAATTAAGTAGTAAAAACTATAGCACCTCTGTTTGCTTTTGGATGTCGATTAGTCTAACACAACTTGGGTATATGTTTTCTTAATGATCTTACAAGTTAATTCTGGACATTTGTTCCTGCATTTGGTGTTGAAACATATAAGGGTAGGGCTCCATCTTACATGATGCAAAGCCCCTGGATAATTCTGAATCACTCTTTTTCTTCTCGACCACTTTTCCACATCTGTTCAAGAGTTAGGAAACTTTCCTCGCCTTTCTAGTGGCTTGAATTAGCCTTGATATTTGCCTTTCTAAATCCAAAGCTTCTTTTAGTTCTGTGACGGTGTATATTATGGTAATGTTTTCTAAATTAGTAACTATCTCATTGTTTTTATCATCAAGATTCGAGTAAATTTGAAAGACATTTGAAAACACAATCATATCAGAGTATGAAAACCTAATACAACACCTTTGCATCTTATTTAAGAACCTGACAATAGATTCCTTCCCAACCGTGAGTGCAGTGCTCAAATTTTAGATAACGAAATTAATTTTATTAAGAAAGTTTTCAAGAATCTTTCGTATCCTGCACCATGTAAAGCGATCCATAAGAGAATAAGAGCAAAAAGAAATATCTTAACTCAATTGAATAAAGTAAAGCTCTTACTTATTTAAAAATTACATTATTAATCCGCGGCACAAATGCATATAGTTCAGTGAAAGTCATATTTTGGATGAGGTGGCTTACTATCAAGTTTGTTTCTTGTAGCTTTTAAGAGAATCTGTAGCTATCAAACAAAGCCATTGCATCATTGGATGCTGAAATATAATCAGATTCCTTGTTTTCCTATTGTGATAAGCTTAACGGCTTACATAGATGAACTGTGATTTTAAACCAAAAGAATGTACCCAACAAAACATAGCTTAGTAACTGATATTTAATATATGTATGTTATTGATGTGAACAGATCTTTATTATTAAAACCAATGTTAAATCATGGAATCAGGAAACTCAGTGATTG
>JABUQX010032077.1:20000-22500 GCA_015478945.1 Trachelipus rathkii
AATAATAATAAAAAACATCATATATAATCTTAATATAATATATTAATATATAAAATAATAAGAATAAATAATAATAATAATTATAATAATAAGAAATAATAATATAATATAATAATAATAATAATAATAATAATAATAATAATAATAATAATAATAATAATAATAATAATAATAATAAATAAGTAAACTAAATTATAGGTCTACTTTAAATATTTCAGATAGGCACAGCTGTTTGGTAAAGGTTTCTCACAGGAGAGGAAAAAATCTCAGCAAATAAAGAGAACTACTCCCCCATTATACCTTTTACATTACTATAATTCTTTATAAATTTATATAAAGTTAAAACTCCCCTAAAATATAATTAAATATTTAGAAATTATTTTTCTAGTAAAAACTTTAAATCACCTATATTTGATTTCCCTCTTTATTATTTTCTTCGTTCTCGTAATTTTCTGTCATTTTAGTGTTTTATTATTTGTTCGGTGTTTTAACATTATATGCTTATTAAATTACAATTGACGTTGGATTCAGCAGGAACCTTTACCACTATGATTTTTAAAATAAGTTTTTGTCATTTTTAACTCCATTTTAATGTATTAGTCATGTATGCAGAGTTTTAGTGCTGTCATTTTAGTTTCTTTTTCTCTATTTATTAAAAATTATATTATATATTTTTTCTTAAGGTTTTAATGTTGGTCACTTTTATATCGAGTTGTATTTTGTTATTAGATGGGTTGAGGGTGGAATATATTTTAGGTTTAATTATTTTCAATAATTTTATTTGTTTATATGTTATTCGTTTACTTATCTATTTTTAAAGTACCAATTGGTTTAAGTTGCTCTGTATTTATTTATCTTTGTCCTGTTTTAAGTTTAATTTCTAAATTAATTTAATTTTTTGGTGAGTGTACGAAAATTTGTCTGTGAGAGTGCGTGCATAATCGTTCGAATGGTTAAACTGGGTGGAAATGAAGGTGAGTGTAGGCGAGGATTCTCTGTTGATTTTGCCAACGTCAGTGGCCTTGACGCTAACTTCAAATCTGTGGAGCACCACCTCTCTAACTCTCATCCAACCCTATTACCTCTGTCTGAAACCCAGCTATCCGGGAAATCTTTATCAAATAATCTTAATATCTCTAACCACAATTTTTTTCATAATTTCCGACTAAAATGTGGAGTCTGTACCTTTATAAACATTAATACTCTCGTAACACGTTTCAAAAAAAATCTTGAATCTTCTAACTTTGATATTCTATGGCTTAAGATCTTTCTTCCTAATACTACTATTTTCTTATCTTTCTGCTACTTCTCTCCTATCATAGCATATTTTGCGGTTCTTTTTGAATATCTTACCACTTCTCATGAGATTGTTATCTCTTCTCTTCAAAATGCCGAAGATCTCTACTTAGACTTTAGAGGACTTCAACGTACACCACACTGAGTGGTTGGATTCCTCTCATACTGATACAGGTGGGAAAGAGGAAAGCATTCAGTATTCTCAACCATCTGGAACAGTTGATTAAGGAACCTACACACATCACAAATCGTAAAAACCAATTCTTGTACACACTTGATTTATGCTACACCAATACTCATTCTCATTATAAATACACCATTTTCTCTCCTATTCGCAACTATGACCACAAACTTGTAGCTCTTAATTATAACACTTTCTCTTCAGCAGCCCCATCATGCCATAAACGTATTTTCTGGCACTTTAATCGAGCCAGTTGGGGAGCATTGCTCGGCCTCTTTGCTAATTATTTATTACAGGAGTGAATCCTGTTTTGATTCTGTGGACGCTTCGGCCTCTGCTGAAAAGGTGGGTGCCGTAATCGTTGATGGAATGAACAGGTTTATTTCTTCCTCAACTGTCCTTTCTTCTCAAATCCACGGTACGTTGGTACCTGTTCTCGTGCTCTTCAGAATAGAGACAGCATTTATCGGCATGGAAACACTCTCGTTTTCATATCACTCTTACTAACGTTCGTTAAGCTTTAGGGATATTCTTAAACAGACTAAGAGTGATTTCATTAAACGAAGGTGCGTTGACCTCCTTGGTTCTGCTACTGATAAAAATTTATAGTCTCTTACCAAAAACATTTCCAACAACTTCTGTAAATCTGACTTTCTCCTTTTATTCGCTCTGATGGATCTATTGCTAACACTGCTTCTCAAAAGGCTAACCTCTTAAGCCTCTTTTCTCATCTAACTCCACCCTACATGGTTTTTGAAATCCCTCTTCATACTCTTTTTTTTATCAAGTGTCCTATTTCTCTTCCTGTAATTTCACATGATCGAGTGAAAGGGTAGTGTCACGGACGGCATCCCTCTTCGTCTTCTCCCGGTTAAAATAATATATATATATATATAATATATATATATATATATATTATATATATATATATATATATATATATATATATATATATTAATATATATTCTATATATATATATATATATGATATTAAAGTGATGAAAGAAAACACAACCTTCAAAC
>JABUQX010032077.1:30000-42500 GCA_015478945.1 Trachelipus rathkii
TGGTAGACTTTGTGTGTGTGAATACTAGAATTCTAATGGTTAAATTTAAGTTTGAAAAGGTCAAGGTATGTGTTGTAACATATGGTCCATCTGGGGGTAATGTTGAAGAGAGTGTTTTTTTCAGGAATAATCTTAATGATGGTTTGAGTAGGAGCTTCAGATTGATTGTGTTGGGTGACCTAAATGGTTGGATTGGTGATTATAAAAGGGAAGGTATATCAGGTGGTTTTGGTGTGTCGGGAAAAAATGAGAATGGTAGGAAGGTGATTGATTTCTGTGAGGAGAGAGGTATGTGTGTAAGTAATACTTTCTTTAAACCAGGGTTGGTGATTTTTTATACTAGAGGTGATGTGGGTAGAGAGGTATCGAAGTGAAAAGTACGATTGATTTTGAGTTGGAGAAGATGTTGAAGTATGTGTTGGATGTTAAATCAGTGAGGGGGTTAGGAAATGGTTTATCGGATCTTTATGTTGTTATATGTAAAATTAAGTTATTATGGACTTTGATGGAGAGGAAGGTGATAAGGAAGGAAGTGGGTAGAATTAAGAGTGAGAAGTTAAGTGAACAAGGTAATAGGATAAGCATATAAGAGCGCTCGCAAGTAAATCAGTTGAACGTGAACGAGTTGAAACTGAACAAATCTGGGAGCAAATGAAGGAAGCAGTTGTTAGCAGTGCAAAGGAATAAAGAAAGAACAATTAATGGGAAAGTAAAGAATTTACGCAGTGAGTGAGTGGTGGAATAAAGAGGTGATGCAAACGGTTAAAAGTAAAAATGAAGCGTGGTTGAAGGTACTACAAGCCAGTAATGAAGTTTCAAAAGAAAGATGTTTTGAATCATATAAAGAAGAAAAAGAAATACTAAAAAGGTGCATACGTAGGAGGAAAAAAGAGGTAAATGAACAGTTTGCAAGGAGGTTGAATGGGGACTTATAGGGGAATAGGAAGTTCTTTTGGAAGGAAGAGCGAAAGGATAAGAATGATAATAAGGGGAACCTGCTTAGAATAATGAATAGAGATGGTGCTTTCGTAACTGATGAAATGGATATGAGGGGAGTGTGGAGGGAACACTTTGAAAATCTGCATATCATTGGCAGTAAAGAAGAAGTGATAGTGAATGTATGTGGATTTGATGGTGCAAGAGGGAACAGGTATTTTGGGGATGAGGCCATTAGTAAGGAAGAGGTAATGGGTAGAGTGAGAAAGTTGAAGAATGGTAAATCTGTAGATAGAGATGAAATTACTGGTGAAATGATCCAGAACGGAAGCGAGATGGTCATTGATTAGATTTGGAAGTTGTGTAACAACGCGTTTATGAAGGGTATAGTTTCGAGTGATTGGAGAAGAGCAGTAATATTACTCTTATTTAAGGGTAAGGGAGATAAGAATATCTGTAGGAATTAAAGGGGAATTAGTTTATCGAGTGTTGTAGGGAAGATAAATGCTGGTATTTTGGTCGAAAGAGTGCGTCGAGTTTCTGAACGACTGATTGGTGAATAAAAAGGTGCGTTTAGGAGTAGTAGAGGATGTGTGCATCAAATTTTTGAGAAATGATTGAGAAAATGAGGAAGAAAAATAAATTGTATTTAGGTTTTATGGATTTGCAATAGGCGTATGATAGGATTAAAAGGGAAACTCTATAGCAGGTGTTAGAGATATATGATGTTGGTGGTAGGCTTCTGAATAGAATCAAAAGTATGTATTACGATAGTGAAGCGTGTGTAAGAATAAATGGTGTCGAAAGTGATTTGTATAATTTTAATAGTAGAGTGAGGCAGGGATGTGTTACGTCTTCTTGGTTAATCAATTTGTATATGGATGGGGCTATGAAAGAATAAGAGGTAGGGATAGCAGGAGATGGTGTTAGAATGATGGAGAATGGAAGCGAGTGGAGGGTGCCTTACGTATTATAGGCGGATGATTTGGTTTTGTGCGGTGAATCTGAAGAGAGTTTGAGAGGATTGGTAGAGAGATTTGGCAAGGTGTTTAAAATGAGGGGTTGAAAGTAAACGTATATAAGAGTAAGGTTATGGTTGTGAGTGAGGACATTCCTCAGTGTGAATTTATGTTAGATGGTGAGCATCTGGAACAAGTGTCTGAATTTAAATATTTAGGGTATATTTTGCATGAAAAGGGAACGGATGATGCAGAGTGTAGTAGGAAAGTTGTGAATGGCAGGAAGGTTAAATCGTTGGTGGATATAAAGGAACTAAGTCTTGAGTGCACTAGGGTCTTACATGAGGGTATGTTGTTACCTGTGTTAATGCATAGTAGTGAGACTATGATCTGGAATAAGAAATATAGATCTAAATTGCAATGTGCTTAGATAGACAATCTTAGGGGCTTGTTAGGTGCGAGAAGAATTAATTAAATGAGGAATGAACGGATTAGAGAGTTGTGCGGTGTGAAGAAAGGGATAAATGAGGAAATAAATGCAAGTACGTTGAGATGTTTGGTCATGGGGAAAGGATGGATGAAAGTCGGTTGGTTAAGCGGATGTGTGTGTGTTTTTGAGTGTGTGTGTGTTGGGTGTTGTAATCGACGTTTGGTTTGTGGTGGAGAATTGCTGATGATATAAATGTGATGTTAGTCAGTAAGGGAATGCTGTGGAGGTAGATAAGAGTTAATGTCGCATTTGGCTGAGGCAAGAAGAAGGTGCATATAATAAGAGTGAATGGCGGAGCATTGTGAGGGGGTAGGGAATGAACCCCACATTGACGAGATGCCATAGTGAGGGTCCGTCGCGATCCCTTGAAGCTTTGACTGCGAAGAGCTCTCACTAATAGGTATAAAGGGGACGGTAAAGCTGAGCTCTCTTTTTGACTTGTGCCATATTCTTCCACTACTTTTCTGTTTCCGGTGGATATCACGCACCTTCCTCTAGTCTTGGGGAATTAAAGGTGTGATGATTTTTGATTGGGTTTTGGATTGATGGATAGTAGTTATTTGATTATGATATATATTTATATATATATATAATATATGATATAATATTAGTAATTGTTATATATTATTATATATATATATATATATATATAATAATATATAAATATATATATATTTATATATATATATATAATATATATATATATATATAGGGTGTCCCAGAATGAAACGGCGTCGTTTCGTATACGGGTGAGTACATTGGGGGAAAATGTGACATTGATGGAAAATATGAACACAATACTCTATACATGTATGGTCGGTAACGCTTCGTTACGGAGTTATTAGCTATGGAATCAACCTAAAAGGGTGGGAATGCGGCATATGGCACAGGATTCTCCATCCCTCCGCAAGGGATTTGGAGTGTTCCTTGAGGATATACCCGTGTTAAATCTACGTCACATGTGGTTTCTGTTGGATGATTGCCCAGCTCACTTTGTCAGAAACACACTCACCTGACTTAATACTAACTACCCTTTACAATGGATTGCTCGGGGAGTCACTGTTGCCTGCCCTCCACGTTCGCGAAAGCTCACAGTCTTAGACTTCTTTGCCTGGGGAGCAATCAAAGGTGTCGCATACGCCACCCCAGTCAATGGACATTCGGGAACTACAGGCAAGAATCAGGTAACGTGTGCAGGAAAAACAGTAGATGAATGCCGGTCTGCGACAATGTCCGTTTTACGGAGGGGCCGTGCATACATATGGGCTGGGGGTGGACGCACTTTGAGTACCTATTGTAACCTGTATTAATTATATTATAATGTCCTGAATAAAGATAGGCAGTCATGTTGTTTACGGGGAATCTTGTATCGCATACCATATTCCCACACTCTTAGGTTGGCTCCATCGCTAATAATTGCTTAAGGAAGCGTTACTAAGAATACATGTATAGAGTATTAGGCTCCTATTTTCCATCAATGTACCAGTATATGAAGTGGCACTGCTACATTCTTTGACACCATATATATATATATATATATATATATATATATATATATATATATATATATATATATATATATATATATATATATATATATATATATATATATATATATATATATATATATATATATATATATATTTAATTATTTATATATATATATATATATATACTATATATATATATATATATATATATATATATATATAACATATATATATATATATATATATATATATATATATATATATATATATATATATATATATAGTTGCAAAGGAACCCCTCAAATAGCTGCTGGAACCTATCTTCTATTAAAACATATCACATGAAAGAACACAAAAAATTATTTTAAAACTAAAAAAGAAAAGCTTTTCTGTGCATTAGGTTGCACTTTGTTTAATCGTATGACAGAGATCGTAGAAAATTGGAAGCGAAGACTCAATCAAAGTTGTGGCGGTCTAGTTGGTTGATAAAAGTTTGATTTTTTCAGCTATGAGTTGCCACTTTTTATCAGTCATTAGAATATTATTTAAGATGGTGTCAAATTTAACTTCCCTCTCCATGTTGTTCATGGTCCTGCCCCTGCAACTGAAGATGCAGAAGCTCTCAGTGAATTTGCAATTTGATGTATTGGAGTTGATTTGCAAAATATTGTGACAAGTGGTGTCTATGAGATGATTAACTAAAGACCTGTGCATTACCAAAGCTGAGTTTGGATTATCTATGGAGAGGTCATATTTGTGCTGGTATATGCGTCTTTTTAAGTCTATTGTTTCACCTATATAGGCTGACTGGCACTGATGGCATTCAGTTCTGTATGTACAAGGGATGGGCTGAGCTGAAGTCGACTCAGTTGGGTGGTGCTCCTGCAACACTCTCCCCAGCTTGACAACACTCTTGACAGGTACTACACCACTCGGAAGTAATTTCTTGTATGTGTGATGGTTATCCGTGGGAATGTTTAAGAAAACCCACTCCATAGGAGGTTTCCCCTCCACCCTCCGAGAGAAGCTTCCGTCTGGTCATGGTATGAGCTCTGTGGATAATGCAATTGGGATAGTGGAATGCGGCAAAAGTATCCTGTATTGTTTTCAACTGTGAATCTATTTTATCGGGACTACAAATCCGGTAGGCCCTAAGAATCTGTGATGAGACCACACTAACCTTAGTGGATCGTGTGTTGATGGAATACCAGTTGATGTATGAATCCGTTTGAGCGGGTTTCCGGTATATATCGGTGCTGATACGTCTCCCCTCCTCCACCTGCACCAAAATATCCAAGAAAGGCAGAGAACCATGGTCGGAAAGTTCCAAAGTGAACTTTATGGAAGGGATTATATTGTTTAGATGTTCCAACAGTGTCTGAGGGTCAAGGCTATTTGGCAGGGCAACAAAAATGTCGTCCACGTTACGTTTCCAAAAAATATTGCAATATGAGTAGTGTTCAAAGATATATTTCCGTTCAAAAAGTTCCATTAAAAGAGTACTTATGGTTGGTGACAATGGTGAGCCCATAGGTAATCCATATTGTTGTTTGAAGAACTGATTGTTGAAATGGAAATAATTGTGATCCATAACAAGTATTATGAGCTGTTTTAGAATACTAAAAAGCAAGTCAAAGGTCCAAGAGTTTGCCTCCACAAAATCCCCCAACCAAGCCAAGGCAACATCAAAATGAACCTTCGTGAAGAGGGATGAAACGTCGTAGCTCAACATTGTTTTACCGGTGAAATTCATGCCATTAAGGGAAGAGACGAATTCATAGCTATTTTTAAGACGGGCTGAGGAGATTTTGCCTATGAGGGGGGAAAATTGCTTGTTCAGAAATTTTGCCAATTTGTAAGATACACTGTCTATGTTGGAAATGATGGGGAGTAGGGGTATGTTATTCTTGTGCAACTTAGGAATCCCAAAAAAACCTTGGCAATTTAGGCAAGAAAACCAACATATTTCCGGAAAGATCTTGAAAGTCCTTGAGGATGGACTTGAGTGACTGTCTGAAAGTTCGTTGAGATTCCGGAAGAGGATTTTTTTTGTGAAAGGGATGTAAGTATCTCTATCAGTCAACAACGCCTATACTTTCCTCATATATTCATCAGTATTCATTAAAACTATTTTATTTCCCTTGTCTGCTTGTGTGATGTGAAGTCCACCAATCCTTTTTAATTCAGAAAGGACTCCAGATAACCTTGAATGTAAAAATTGGTTCGTTTGACTAACTATATCATTCAAAATGAAACCCCTGAGTAAATCAAAATTAATGAACAATCTACTGTTGCATTTTCTAAAATTGTCAAACTTCAGGAGAAAATTACACAAACTGTGATCATTGACAACCCCAAACGACACCCCCAAAGATAGGAGAGTCTTCTGGTCATCTGTGAGCAAGTGATCGGAAATGGTGTGGTCTCATCACAGATTCTTAGGGCCTACCGGATTTGTAGTCCCGATAAATAGATTCACAGTTGAAAATAATACAGGATACTTTTGCCGCATTGCACTATCCCGATTGCGTTTTCCACTGAGCTCATGCCAGGACCAGATGGACGCTTTTCTCGGGTGGGGGAGGGGGAACCTCATATGTAGTGGGTTTTCTCAAACATTCCCACGGATAACCATCACACATACAAGAAATTACTTCCGAGCAGGGTAGTACCTGTCAAGAGTGTTGTCAAGCTGGAGAGAGTGTTGCAGGAGCACCACCCAACTGAGTCGACTTCAGCTCAGCCCATCCCTTGTACATATAGAATTGAATGAAATCAGTGCCAATCAACCTATATAGGTGAAACAATCAACTAAAAAAGACGCATATACCAGCACAAATATGACCTCTCCAAAGATAATCCGAACTCAGTTTTGGTAAAGAACAGGTCTTTACCTAATCATCACATAGACACCACTTGTCACAATATTTTGCAAATCAACTCCAATACAAAAAATTGCAAATACACTGAGAGCTTCTGATCTTCAATTGCAGGGGCAGGACCATGAACAACACGGAGGGGGAAGTTAAATTTGATACCATCTTAAATAATATTCTAATGTGGCAAATCATGGCTGAAAAAATCAAGCCTTCATCAACCAACTAGATCGCCGCAACTTTGATTGAGTCTCCCCTTCCAATTTTCTACGATCTCCGTCATACGTTTGAAGAAAGTGCAACCTAAAGCACAGAAAAGATTTTCGTTTTTAGTTTTAAAATAATTTTTTGTGTTCTTTCATGTAATTTGTTTTAATAAAGGATTGGTTCCAGCAGCTGTTTGAATGGTTCCCTTGCAACTATAGTTGAGTTGTAGGTATCTTAGCAACTTTAAAGTGTGTATATATATATATATATATATATATATATATATATATATATACTATATATATATATATATATTATATATATATATATATATATATATTATATATATATATATATATATATATATATATTATATATACATATATATTATTTCATTATTACTAAGGCTGGGTTAGTTATATATGTTGTTGTTATGCTATTGGTTACATACATATAAGGTTATATATATACATATATATATTATTGAAGAAGTATATAGCATATAGAATGTTGAATATTGAATATGTATATATGAACATTGCTTAGATATCTATGTAAGTTTTAGATCTCATCCTTGATTCTAGAGTATTGTTACATATACATATATATATATATATGGCATAGATTATTTTTAATAGTACCAGTTCAAAATCAATAGCTAATAGCGAAAGAAAATACATTGCTGGAATGCTGGTCCATTTAGTGCGCATAGGTCGCTGTGTCTGGTTAATATACAGCGAAAAAATACATTTTTGGAACTGGTAAAATTTTTAGATAGGAAAATGTAAAAAATAAAAATAAAAAATTATTGTTAATAATTATAGTAATATGATTAGAGAGCCTATTTAGAGACCTTTTATTGGTTACTGTTAAAATAAATAGATTCTTTCATTAAATTTTGCTTTTTTTTTTTTTTTTTACTAAAGAATCACCCCAAGGGTATACCGCAACGATGGCAGGAGTCGGGGTCTCGGCCTTCCGGAGAACGGCAGGGTTCACCCTCCGGGAGTGGTCTCCGGAACCCCGCTCTTTGGTATTTGTGTCGCGGGGTTCCTCCGCCCCTCCCCTACGGGGTATGGAAAACGTCCCCCCCTGTGTTCCCCGTCGGCTCGAGCCCCCTACATTGCCGTGTAATACCTTTACAAATAATATATATATATATATATATATATATATATATATATATATATATATATATATATATATATATATATATATA
The DNA here is from genome assembly GCA_015478945.1 of Trachelipus rathkii. Classification (NCBI taxonomy): domain Eukaryota; kingdom Metazoa; phylum Arthropoda; class Malacostraca; order Isopoda; family Trachelipodidae; genus Trachelipus; species Trachelipus rathkii. Next base: position 38,178 of record JABUQX010032077.1, read on the forward strand.
TATAATTATGTCTCTTGCTTAAAAAAAAAAAAAAAACAATATTTATTTTTTTTTTTTTTTTATTTATTTTTTTTACATTTCCTTAACTAAAATTTTACAAGGATTCCAAAAATGTATTCCTTTTCGCTGTAGCTATTGTAGTTTTTGAGATATGATTTTTTTTTTTTTTTTTTTTTTTTTTTTTTTTTTTTTTTTTTTTTATACAGTTTCCGCAATAAAATTTTGCCAGGATTCCAGCAATGTATTCCTTTTCGCTGTAGCTATTGTAGTTTTTGAGATATGAGTACTGGCCACAAAGTACATCTATGCCTAATTTCTATATATATATATATATATATATATATATATATATATATATATATATATATATTATATATATATATATATATATATATATATATATATATATATATATATATATATATATATATATATATATATATATATATGTACTCTATAAATATATAATATATATATATATATATATATATATATATATATATTGAAGTTTCTCTCTCTCTCTCTCTCTTCTTCGTGAGTTTAGGCTATTTTTGTTTTTATGCCTGCATTCAATTTTCGTTTTTAATAACTTTGAAGTTTTCTTAACGCACACTTTTCCATGTGTCTTCCTTCCCTTTTAACATTTTCGCAAATTTTTTTATTTCGCATAAATTTCGGTTCAAGTTTCTACACAAGTCTTTCCGTTTTCTTCTGCTTATAAATTGGAAGTTTGATCTTAATCAGACTCATTTCTTGTTAGCTTCTACCAGAGTGCTCGTCGTGTCCCGCTCTTGCTCCAGCCTACTCATTGGTGAATCATCGCTTTCGCTTCCGTTTCTTGCAAGCCTATCAAAATTGTATTTTGTAATAAAGAAACTTTGCTGTTCTTTTTCTGGTGTTATAAACGTGTCATTTCATATAAGCTCTTTGGGTGAGTTTCTTGTGTAGTTTTTTTTTATATTTTAATATTTTTTAGTGTTTTTTTATATTTTAATATTTTTGTGTATTTTATTAAAGAAAAGTGCCTTAAATTTAAAAGTTAAAATTTCCGGTGTGTGCATAGTTTGTAAATTTATACAGTAATGTTTTTTATATTACTTTTTATTTTTAAGTTCTGAAAACCGTCCTGTCGCACATCCCCTATCGAAGTTTTTCTTTTGCTTTTTATTAACTATTTTTTTTGTATAAATTAATTATTATTATTATTATTATTATTATTATTATTATTATTATTATTATTATTATTATTATTATTATTATTATTATTATTATTATTATTATTATTATTATTATTATTATTATTATTATTATTATTGTTTATTGTTGTTTTCTTTTCAATTATTGTTATTATTATTATTATTTTTATTATTATTATTATTATTATTATTATTATTATTATTATTATTATTATTATTATTATTATTATTATTATTATTATTATTATTATTATTATTAGTATTATTATTATTATTATTTATACTTTTTAGGTTTTTTGCTTTGCATTGTTTCGCTGAATGTATTGCTAGAATTTTGCGGAGTAATAAACGTGAAAACTCAACTGCTTTTTTCCTCATACGAAGGCCCCAAGCGCCTTCACGTGGTGACCCCAGACTTCAATGAACATCCTTCCCCAGGGCCTTCAAGCGGCTTCCTTCGGTCAGCGTACCTTCTCAAGCCTTCCAGAGGAGCCGAGTTCCCAGAAGCCGTCTTTCTTTTTTTACTTATTTTTAACATAATTTGGGGGCTGACTAGTGAAAATCAGCCACGCTTTAAGAACCTCTCTTCTTTCCCGCCTCTTAGAGAGATAACTTATTTTTTGGGGGGATCGTGTTTGCCCTTGTTTTATTTATATTGTGTCGCCTCCTTAATTTTAAGTCTTTTTTATTATTATATTTAGCTAGCTTAGGCAGATCAAACAATGTACCACTGTGTCATATTTTTTTACAAAACTACTTTTTAATTATTCAACACAATGGATCCTGTAAACGATGACGTTGTTCCAAATGTCAATGTGACGTCGACTCCGACTCCGTCACTCAAAAGTTCAACTTATAATGATAAGTTTCTTGAACAAGAACTAGACCTCACCTTCACCCTCCTTGAGCTGCAGTTAGAGGCTACCAGCAAAATTGATCACTTTTGAGATTTACTTAATATCCTGCTTGGAAAGATTAAGGGACGTGCTTCCCCATTTACAAATCAATAATCAGCCTTATACTACGCTTAAATCAGAATTATTACCTAGAATAGGTTTCACGGACAGTTACAAAATAAAAAAAAAACTTTTAAAAAACGAAAGCCTTGGAGACAGGCTCCCTTACGCCTTACTTGCGGATATGCTTGGTTTATTAGAAGGACTCCCCGTTGGTCCATGTATAAATATTGTTTTGGAAGCTCTTCTTACAAAAACTTCCTACCGAGCTCCAATTCCAGCTAGCTACAGCTGATCCAAACTGTACATTACTTGAGCTCGCGGCATTCGCCGATTGTATAGTTAAAGCACAGCCCCTTGCGGCTCAGACTCCACCGCCTTCTGCCTAGTATATCTCCACCTTGTCGCCAGGTCAAGGGTCTCAAATACCCGCTACTCCGCAGGCGCAAGGTTTAATGAATGTAATCAACTCTTCTTCTGCTCATACAGCCGTGCTCTAAGGACACATCACTACTCTTGAAAATGTCATATACAATTTAACTACTAGGATTCCAACTCTTGAAGCTCGTCCTGCTTATTTTCCGTCTTATCCTTTGCCCTTCAACCTCCTCCTCCCACTTCTTTCTCTCACTATCCTCGTTCTCCTCCACAGCATCGTCGTTTCTATCGCCGGTCACCCACCCCACACCGCCAATCTGCCGCATCTAAATCGCACCTCCTGCCTCCAACTACACCAACTTCTCAAAGTTCTGCTGCACCTCCTGCGCACAATCCACAGGGAGTATGTTTAAACCATCAGCGATGGGATGACCGGACCGCAATTGCATCAAACCCTGTGCTTATAATTTAAACTCTCCTGCCACATCTTAGAGGCGCAAGATGTGGTCAACTCAGCGTTCCATCTTCTTTGTGGTTACAATCCTTTTACCGCTTTATCATATCTCATCGATACCTCTGGGTTCCCTACAGACCATGAACGGTTCCATTATTCACACCTAAGTACCAAACAACTCCATCTCACCCTTTCTTTTCGCCGCGATTTTCTCTGGAACTTTGTTATTGCCGATGTTGCTCTCCCCATTATTGGTGCCGATTGTCTGTCGAACTTCAATATCCTTGTTGACTTACATCATAACCGCTTAATCGATTATGAAACTCAGTTCTCCTCCGCTTGCATCCTTGCAACATCTTCTATTAACGGTATCTACCTTCTTTCAGGTAACAACCCTTTTGAATCTCTTCTATCTTCTGACTTTCCCGATCTTGTTTCTCCAATCTCGACCATCCCTAGGTTAAACATAACGCTGTTCATCATACAGTATACTGTAGAGACGAATGGGAGACCTCCTTTCTCCTTTCTCGTCTTTCCCCTTATAAGCTTCAGGCTGCTAAGCAGGAGTTCAATACCCTGCTCCAACAAGGCATCATCCGCTCTTCCAAGTCCGACTACGCTTCTCCTCTTCACCTTGTACTCAAAACCAACGGTGACTACCGTCCGACCGGAGATTATAGGTGCCTTAACGCCATTGCTCGTCCAGATAGGTATCCTGTCTCACACATACAGAATTTCACCGCCAACCTGTCTGGATGTAACATCTTCTCCAAGATCGACGTTGTGAAGGTCTTTTATCAGATCCCAGTCCACCCTGCTGACGTTCACAAGACTGCTGTAATCAGTCCCTTCGGCCTTTTTGAATTTTTACGAACCTTTCGGCCTTCGGAACGCTCCGCAATCGTTCCAGCTCTTTATAGATTCAATCCTCCGAGGACTGCCCTTCGTCTTCGCCTTCATAGACGACTTACTTATCGCAAGCTCCTACCCTGAAGAGCATCTTTCTCATCTCCGCCAAGTGTTCACTAGGTTAGTGGAATATGGCATACGTGTCAATACGTTGAAATGTGTGTTTGGTGTTTCCTCTTTAACCTTTCTTGGACACACTATCTCTTCTGAGGGCGTCCGCCCCCTCGAAGACAGTGTTCTTGCCATCCGTTCCTTCCCTCTTCCTGTCAAACAGCGTCAACTCCGTCGTTTTCTCGGGAAGGTAAACTTTTACCATATGTTCATCTCGTCGGCAGCAGAAATACTTCGTCAGGGCGCGGATTATTGGAAGCCTTCTCTACTTAGTGAGACTCGTTGTGCCACTTACATTCCCTCCGAACTTGACTCCTGT
>JABUQX010032077.1:50000-52500 GCA_015478945.1 Trachelipus rathkii
TCGTATTAGAGTCTACATTAATGTAATATTTAGAAAAAAAATAATTAAGCAATGTTTTTGTAAGAGCGTAGTTCTTCCAACTTTTTATTCTCTCCTATATATGAAAAAGAAAATAAACAAAAAAAAATGTCTTTTTTTAAATCTTTTTTTTTTTTTTTTTTTTTTTTTTTTTAAGTGAGATTCTGTTCGTTAAAGATGATATCATTTCGTACAGTTACACCAAACTGAATTTTTTTTTATTGTTTCGGTATACATGTGTAGGTGAGTGTGTGAGTGGGTGAGTGTGTGAGTGTGTGAGTAGAGTGAATGGCTATTTGTCTTAAAATTAAATTAATTAAATTTAATGTAATTGAAAATCATTCCACCTTATCTTTGTTGAAAGTTTTCACGATTTTTAAAAGTTTAAATTAAACTTCCTTTTAAAATTTAATTGAGCAATATAATTACAATCTTCTCACTATTTTTACTAAAAACTTAATTTTTTATAATTATTATTGGTTCTATTTTCACTTTTTTAAAAAATAAAGATTTAGGAGGGTATAAAGCCATAATAAGAAATTACAACGGCCGTCGAATGTGGAGAGAAGAAACGACCTAATGGGAAAAAGATATTATGAGTTGATATCACGTGAAATATTTTGATAACAGAACTTTTATTGTAATTTTTAAAATATTGTTTTAGTTTTAATTTTTATTTTTTAATAAAATGCATTTAAGCAAAATTTAACGAATTGAATAACCAACTTACTATGGAATAATTTAATACAACTTTTGTTTTTTAAAAAGTAGCTTGTAATTTTCACAAAATATTAGACCTCTAAACTTTGTCCATTTATATTTAAAAATATTTCTCTTCTAGTATAAAAAGTTTAAAGTCCCACACGAAACACAACATGAAAAAGGAGGAAAATTTAGACTGAAAAATTTGCTTTTAAATACCTGACCTTCAATGATATGTTATTTTTAAAACAGTTTGGAAAGTTGTTGATAAATTACTTTTCCAAGACTTATTTTCCTCTGCATATAAATTTAAATAAAAGGACAAGTAGGTGATATATAATATTTTTATTGATAATTGTTTACAATTAAAATTTTAAACGAGTTTCTTTGTTTTTCAAGTTTTCAATTTATGTTTATTTACATGAGATGAGATACAATGATCGTTCTAGGAGCATAACATCAAATATTATTTATTAAATAGTTCTTTATCTTCTTCTTCTTCTTCTTCTTCTTCTTCTTCTTCGTCTTCTTCTTCTTCTTCTTCTTCTTCTTCTTCTTCTTCTTCTTCTTCTTCTTCTTCTTCTTCTTCTTCTTCTTCTTCTTCTTCTTCTTCTTCTTCTTCTTCTTCTTTTTCTTTTTCTTTTTCTTTTTCTTTTTCTTTTTCTTTTTCTTTTTCTTTTTCTTTTTCTTTTTCTTTTTCTTTTTCTTCTTCTTCTTCTTCTTCTTCTTCTTCTTCTTCTTCTTCTTCTTCTTCTTCTTCTTCTTCTTCTTCTTCTTCTTCTTCTTATATTTCTTCTTCTTCTTCTTCTTCTTCTTTTCTTTTTCTTTTTCTTTTTCTTTTTCTTTTTCTTTTTTTCTTTTTCTTTTCCTTTTTTTTTTTTTTTTTTTTTTTTTTTTTTTTTTTTTTTTTTTTTTTCTTTTTCTTTTTCTTTTTCTTTTTCTTCTTCTTCTTCTTCTTCTTCTTCTTCTTCTTCTTCTTCTTCTTCTTCTTCTTCTTCTTCTTCTTCTTCTTCTTCTTCTTCTTCTTCTTCTTCTTCTTCTTCTTCTTCTTCTTCTTAGACCTCATCTGGAATACGCAGTGCAGTTTTGGAGCCCATACCTCAAAAAAGACATAGAAAAAATTGAAAGAATTCAAAGAAGGGCAACCAAATTAATCCCTGAATTGAGAGGTAAATCATATGAGCAACGACTACGTGAATTAGATATCCATTCTTTAGAGACAAGAAGATTGAGAGGAAAATTAATAGAAGTTTTCAAAATACTAAATAAATTTGACAATGTCGATTACAGGCAATTCTTTAGATATGATTTTAATGATGTAACACGAAGTAATGGGCATAAACTTTGTCATAAACGATTTCAAACAAATATAGCAAAGAATTTCTTCACTTACGATGTAATAGAGAAGTGGAATAGTCTTTCTTATGAAATAGTGAACAGCGCTAACATCGATTCATTCAAGAAAAAGTTAGATAAACACTTTAAGGATATTGGTCTGTGAACGTCAATTCAACTCGATTTTATTTTATTCAAATACAAGAATTAGTAGTATCCTGAATATGGTAAAATCAAACTAAAAAAATTGAAATCATTTAGAAAATGTTATAAGTACATCGTAAAAAGAATTACGGCTTGTAGTAGCTTTGATGTTCATGGCTTGCAAAGTATCCGTTCTAAAATGGTGATATCATCGATCGCACTTTCGCTTTAACCTGTAATAAATAGCTTTGATGTTCACCGCATAGAACATATCTGTTACAAATAACTGTAATAAATAACT
>JABUQX010032077.1:57500-60000 GCA_015478945.1 Trachelipus rathkii
CTCCGCTATTAATATTAAACCAATCACTTTCAATTCCATTTATTCTTACACAAGCTTCACTATAGTCATAGATATTTTTGATTCCATTTAGAAACCTGCCACCAACGCCATATATCACTAACACCTACCATAGATCTTCCCTATTAATCTTATCATTCGCTTGTTGCAAATCCATAAAACCTAAAAACAATTTATTCTTCCTGTCTTTCATTTTCTCAATCATTTGTTTCAATTTACAAATTTGATCCTCGCCTCTCCTACCATTTTTTTCTTCTTTTCACCAATAGTCCCTCAGTCACTTGACGCACTCTTTCGACCAAAATACCTGCATATATCTTCCCTACAACACTCAATATACTAATTTCCCTATATTTGCTACAGTTTCCATTGTTCCCCTTACCCTTATAAAAGGGTACTATTATTGCTCCCCTCCAATCCCTTGGAACTATATCCTCCATAAACGCTTTGTTACACAACTTCTAAATCCATTTAATTACCATCTCGCTTCCATTCTTGATCATTTCACCAGTAGTTCCATATATTCCAGCAGATTTACCATTTTTCAACTTTCTCACTCTACTCTTTACTAATAACCTCATCTCCAAAATACCTGCTCCTTATTGCATCATTAAACCAGCATACTTTCACTATCACTTCTTCATTACTGCTAATGCTATGCAGATATTCGAAGTGTTACCCCCACACTCTTCTTACATTCATTTCATTAGTTACAAAACCACCACCTCTATTCATTATTCTTAGCAGATTCTCCTTGCTCTCATTCTTAACCTTTCGCGCTTTCCTCCAAAAGAGCTTTCTATTCTCTTGTAAGCCCCCATCTATCCTCCATCTAAACTGTTCATTTACCTCATTTTTCCTCTTACGTATGGATCTTTTAGTATTCCTTTTTTTCTCCTTATATAATTCCAAACATCTTTCTTTTGAGATCTCATCATTGACTTTTAGTACATTCAACCACGCTTCTTTTTTACTTTTAATCGCTTGCATCACCACTTCATTCCACTACTCGCTGTTAACATTCTTACATCCTACTTTACAACATTTACATACTTCTTTTGTAGTGCTAACAACTGCTTCCTTCATTTGCTTCCAGATTTATTCAGTTTCAACTTGTTCACATTTAACTGATTTACTTGCGAGCGCTCTTAAATACTTATCCATATTACCTTGTTCACTTAACTTTTCACTCTTAATTCTTCCCACTTTCTTCCTTATCACCTTCCTCTCCATCCAAGCCCCTACTAACTTAATTTTACATAAAATATTATAATGATTCGATAATCCTATCCCTAACCCCTCACTGATTTAACATCCAACACATACTTCAACATCTCCTTCTTCACCAACACAAAATCAATCATACTTTTCACTTCGATACCATCTCTACCTACATCAACTCTAGTATACTTATGAATACTCTTGTATTTAAAGAAAGTATTACTTACACACATACCTCTCTCCTCACAGAAATCAATCACCTTCCTACCATTCTCATTTTCTTCAGAAACCCCAAAGCCACCTGTTATATCATTCCTTTTTTGATAACCTATCCAACCATTTAGGTCACCCAGCACAATCACTCTAAAGCTCCTACTCACCAGATCCAAAACATCATTCAGATTATCCTTGAAAATCGTACTCTCCTCAATAACACCATCAGGTGAACCATATGCCACAACCACACAAACCTTTCCACACCAGCACACAAACATTTCACACCACAACACACCACACCATACCACTCATTTTCACCGTTTCATTTCATCTTTGTTTCAGTCACAGCGAGCAAATCAAATTTATCCTTTCTAAATACATCAATCACCTCTCTCCTCTTCTCCTCATCGTTTATTCCTCTGACTTTCTATAATCCTTACGATTCATACATTTTTGCCGAAAGATAGGACCTTTTCCGAGGCATGCATTAGCATTCCTGGAAGGAGATAAATGGCATTGGGCAGCAACCCAACCACCATTCTCCAATTAGTCGCTTTCTAAGACACCCATAACATACGATGTGGTCAATTCTTTCTCTTCCACACAGGATATACGGTAATGTCTGTAAGGTGTTTTTCTGAAAGAGAAGTGTGGATATGAACTCAAAAGTGAAAGGCAAACCATTGGGCACTGGAATATAATGAGAAATACCCTACACACAATAAGCCCAATTAGAAGTATTTCCATTAATTCGAGTGCGCTACTCTACCTCTCCCAAAATTATAATATTGTTTTTAATTTAAAAATATTCGATTCAATAAAAGATTTGAGTATGCTCTTAAGCTTCATAAAATTTCTTCTCCATTTCTAAACAACAATCCGGCTTCAATCCGTGATTCGGTATACATTATCCATTCCTTACAGGTAAAGACTAAAAGCTATTTGGGGCCTTATGTATTAGCTCTCCTAGAGTTTTCAGACCTTTTCATTCTTTTTCCAATCCTTCTCTTGCTCTTCTTATTTCTTCTATCCCAGCTGTTTTCAG
>JABUQX010032077.1:80000-85000 GCA_015478945.1 Trachelipus rathkii
TATCAATCATACAATGAATAATATTAAAATAATAATAATAAATTAATAAATAATAATATATAATATATAATATAATTAATAAAAATAATAAAATTTATAATAATAATTAAGAATAATAATATTTTATATATAATATTTTACAATAAAAACAATAATAATTTAATAATAATAATATAATAATAATAATATATCCAATAATAATAATAATAATATATAATAATATATATAATAATATATAATAATAATTTAACATCAAACAAAAAAATTAATTTCAAATATAATAATAATAATACTAATAAATAGTAACTTAAATTAAATTCTAAACAATTAATAATATATTAATAAAAAATAATAATAAATAATTAAATAATTAATAATATATAATATAATAAATTAATTAATTATAATTAATAATAATAATATCTATATTTAAAAAATAATAATAATAATAAGTAAGTAAATAAAAATATAATTAATAATAATAATATAATATTATAAAATATAATAATTAATTAATAATAATAATATAAAAATAATAATATATAAATAATATAAAAAAATCAAAATAATAATAGAGAATAATAATAAATAATGAAATGACGAAGTATAATTAACGTCGCGAGCGCGCGATGAGATGAAAGAACGGAGACAAGATAGATAGATAATTCCCGTCATTAATCAGATAAATATAATAATATATTATCAAGAAATTAATTCCATCAATAATATGAGATAGTATAATATAATTATAATAATAATAATAAATATACATAATCATAATAATAATATAATAATAAATAATAATAAAAATTAATAATAAATAATGTATATATAATAATTAATATATATAAATATAATTATTAATAATATAATATAATAATATCTATAAATATTAATAATAAATAATAATAATAATAATATAAAATTAATATATAAATAAATAATATATAATAATAATATATTAATAATTATATAATAATAATATATAATATAATAAAATAATTAATAATAATTATATAAATAAATTAATAATAATATATTAATAAATTAAATTAATATAACTATTAAATAATAATAATATATAAATATAAATAGTGATTAATAAATTAATCGTAATAAATAAATAATAATATATATATAATTATAATATATAATAATATAAAATATAATATAATTAATAAATTAATATAACTTAAATAATAATATACATACATTAATAACATATAACCATATACTCACTCAGAGAATAAAGACATTGAATATATCCAAGCTCTACTTAGATTAAAACTAAGATAATTAGAGTAGCAAATTGGCATTCCAATTCCTTGGCCGATGAAGAACATATTTTTCCGAATTCTCTAGAATATTCGTCTGGATAGCAACTTCTTACCGTATAACATATTTCAATTCTCATTTTACGAGGAGAACGAGAGAACTAAGGACCATTGAGATAATTTTCAATATCTTAGTCCTCCTGTCGGATTTCGAATATTTGCACACTTAATGGTAATTCTTGGACGTGTTTATGGGTTTTGGATCATACCCTTCTGTGGCGAATGGATCATTAAGGTGAATCTTCACTACTCATTATTAGTGAATTAGGAGACTACCATAAATTATATATATGATTCAAGAGAGTATTACTCTTTAAAAGAAATTATGTAAAGTAATGAAATACATATATTACCTTTTAATACACAATGTAAATATATAACCCTTCGGTATATGGTGAGGCATGGCAACGTTACAAATGTACAGACAGCAATTGGGAACCTACAGTTAGTTGGTCGTCTGTGCTAACATGTGGAATGCTGTGTATTTTCTTGTTAATATATATATAGTATATATATATATATATATATATATAATATATATATATATATATATATATTATTATATATATAATATTAGTATAAGTATTCTGATAGTCACTGGTTATCATGAGGAGTTATTCAAGTAGCAAAAATATAGTATAAGGAGCCGGGTATTTAGTACTAATGACTACCTGATCACTAGTACTAATATATAGAACTACGCGAAAGATAATAAGTCTTACTTTATAGGTACCCTACCTTGACCTGAAAATATTCATTAATATATATATAATATATATATATATATTACTTCTTACTTCCTCTCCCAGGAAGGATTCTTCATTCTATATTATTATTAAAACATAACTATTAATATTAATTCCACTAATAATATTATTATTTTTTCCCAACATATATAATCATTAAAATTATTATGTTATGAGTACTTATATTATACCTTATCATATATATTTATTAGTTACCTATTTTTTTGAAACTTAACTAAAAAATAAAAATAATAAAATAAAACAAATTTTTTAATTTTTGATATATTATAAATATATATATACTAATATATTATATATATATATATATATATATAATATATATTATATATAAATAATATATATATTTTCAAAATCAAAATAGCTTAGGACGCCAATAGTAATAATATGATTACACAATGCCTTAATTAAAATAGAACTAGTGAATTCCTTTTGAATAGAAGAAAATTAAGTTCTTAGATATTTATCATAAATTTATTAAAGAATGGTAGCAAAAGCTTTCGACCTTAATTCTAGGCCCTCCTTCAGCTGCTGTTATACATCAACTAAATTAAATAATAATGAAAATATAAAATAAAAATATAAAATTATGAAAATTAATTTACAAAAGTTTGGTTTTAAGTTTTTTGAAAAAAGGTGAGGAGTGTAGAATGTTGTTTATGATGGGATCTATGTGCGAGTCCTTTCTTTGTATATTGTAATTGTTAGAATTTGTTATGCAATAGGATTCAGAAAGTTTTCTAAGTTGTAGATTGTCAATGTGAATAATGGGTGTAATGTTTATGTTATGATTATGTGTGGATCTATGAAGGGTAAGGGCCGAATTAGGGTTATCTTGGAGAAGGTCATATTTATGTTGATAATTGCGTCGGGGAAAATCATGTGTTTCTCCAATGTATAGGTTGTTACAGTTGGCACAGGGAATTTTGTACACACATTGGGAAGTAAAGGAATCAGAATGAGTACGAGGTTTGAAGATTTTATTATTAATTATTATTATGTTTCTCTCCAATGTATAGGTTGTTACAGTTGGCACAGGGAATTTTGTACACACATTGGGAAGTAAAGGAATCAGAATGAGTACGAGGTTTGAAGATTTTTTTGAAAGGAAGTAACATTGGAGGAAGAAACAAGGATAGATTTGGGTAGGAATTTTTTGCACATGTTGTGTGATGTGGTGGGTAGAGGGAGATATGAAGTGTGTGTGTTGTCTTGTCTTCTTGGATTAGTGTAAAAAGTGTTCTTTGCTTTACGGAGGGCATTATTAATGATGTGGTGTGGATAAGATAACACAATGTTACCAAAAAAACTTGTTTTTTGTTTGCCATGAGCGACGAACATGGTGAGCGATTTCATCAAGATATATCTAGAATGGAAAGAAGGTATCAAGGTAAATGGAACGCCTTCATGCTTGCGGACTATTGCTGGATAGTGACAAGAGACGCCCCAGAAACCATTCACAAGCGAGTAGCAGAGATGTCATTCAAGAGATTAAACATTAAAATGTGAGGTTACTGATTATAATGACATGAAAAGTTAAACATTACACATAGGCAAAATATAATAATTAATGTCACATAAAATTTATTTACATTTTTTGTAGTTGAGTACTTATTTTATGATATTAAAAATCTTCAATTGATATCTTTTCGATAGTTAACATGTAAGTTCTATGCTATTATTTAATATGTAAATATCTTCAAAACCAGAGCTAATACATAAAAATTATTATGAAATTTGTGTTTCTCGAAGAAAGATTTAGTAATAGGTTTTCTATTTTGAGCTAAGAAAGTTTTTCAAAGTACAAATATGTTGACCAGTGTAATAATAATAATAATAATAATAATAATAATAATAATAATAATATAAAATAATAATAATATAATAATAATCATAATATTATATAATAATAATAATAATTAAAATATAATAATATAATAATAATAATAATAATAATAATAATAATAATAATAATAATAATAATAATAATAATAATAATAATAATAATAATAATAATAATAATAATAATAATAATATAATAATAATAATAATAATATCTAATAATAATAATAATAATAATAATAATAATAATAATAATAATAATAATAATAATAATGTTTGTGAATGTGATAATAAAAATAATGTTTTGTTCGGTTATGTATAGTAAAGATTGAGATTGTTATGTTAACATCTGATGGTAAGTTGAAACATCGAATGTTAGTTACTTTGTTAATGAAAGTAGCTCATTCGTATGTAAGATATGTTACGTATGTTATGTTCTTAGTTTAGGTGATATTATGTCAACTTTACTGATGTTAAAACTTTGTTATGTAATCATTTATTTATAGTTCAATATGATAATTAGGTTATGATATGACGAATATTACTATGTTAATATTAAATTAAAATTGATATGTCATAGATGTGATAGAAAATGGGAGATATGCTTAGTTTCATGGTCATTGTTAGTTACTTTATCGTTGATAAGCAAATAACTTTGCTAATGAAAACCTTTTATTCTTACGTAAGTTGAGCTAGGCAAGTTATGTTCTTAGTTTATGTGATATTATCCCAGCTTCACTTCTGTTAAATCTTTGATATGTCAGCATTTATTCATGGTTCAGTATGCTTATTAGGTTGTGTTAAGACAATTTTTTTAAATATTACTATGTTAATGTAAAATTAACATATATATGTTTGAAATAGTGTGAATAGGTTACTTTTGTAGATACTTTAAGGTTTTGAAGTAGTAAACTTGTAAAAAAAGATGGGAACTGTGATAAAGGTGGACTGACATAACGGAAAATTTATATGAAAAATGAAGGGAAAGGATGAAGGTTGAAAAAACAATGCATTTGACAAATGCTAATGCACGAATGCACAACAAATGCACGTGCACGTG
>JABUQX010032078.1:0-2500 GCA_015478945.1 Trachelipus rathkii
TAGAGAGAGACTCTTTCTCTTATTGACCATTTCGTGTTGTTCTCTGTAATCCTAAATAATTCATATCGGTTCTTTTGGTTTATGAAGGTCCAGATTTTGCGCTGTTTACATGAACAAACACACACAAAAAAACATATATATTTTGTAAAAAGCGGCAAAAACGTTGGTATGACACTGCATCGGACTAAAAAAAAATGTGTATCTCGCCCAATTAAACATGCACTAAATATTCGATATTAATAGAGCAAATAATAATAACAAAGATATTAGATTTATATATATATATATATATATATATATATTCTATATAATATATATATATATATATATATAATATATATATATATATATATATATATATTTATATATTTTTTTTTTTTTTCTTCTTTTTTTTGCATTTCTTATATGAAAAATCGAAACCTTTATTATTTGTCCTATCAGTATGAAATTTTCAGAGCATGTATAAAAAATTGTAGTACTTTAATCCAATGTTATAATATACTGTAGTTATAATTTTCGGACCATCTTGTGTGTGTGCAGTGCACTGTATCTTCCGCGGGAAAATTTCCCGCCAAAAAAAACAAAATATAAAAAAATATTTGGCATTTACCTTCAAAATTTAGTACCAAGAGAAAATACTAAAAGTATTTGTGATTTTAAAAATAAATTGCGGTTATATTCAAGGTCATATTATAGGTTTTTCTTTTTGGTGGGAAATTTTTCCGCGAAAGATAGTGCACATATACACAGACAAGACCACAAGATGGTTCGAAATTTATAACATTGAATTGAAGTACTATAATTTTAATTATATTTATACTATGTGCATAATTTTGCGAGAAACATTTTTTTATTTACATCCGTTTGTATACCCAACAGTTTTCCCGCTCCTCACAGGAAAAAAATCGCTTTCTGAAAAATTATTTTCATGCGAATAGCAGCAAAACCGGACTTTATTGACGAAAAGCAATGGGATTTTTGGATTCAGCGCAGCCAAACAAACAAACATGTACCGGTTCATATGAAACAGAAAAAACAATCTTACAGTTTATGTACGATATTCAGTATAGCTAGTAGACAAATAACATGAAAAAAATTTAGTACATTGACAAGAGAGAGACGAAATCTTAACAGTTGAGAAAGTACCCCATTTAACAAGGATGAAGCAGTTCATAATTTAAAACTGTTCAGTGGATGATATTCGAGAAAGGCAAATGCTATATATTTATGAATTTAAGGGAACGAGTCTTCCGAAATATAAGATGAGAGGAAAACCGGGAAAAGTTTATTCGATTATTGAATGATGTTCATGAAAATATAAAAATAATAAAATTGACAAGTTATTTCAAGATTTAGTAAAAATTTTAATATTACAAACATATTAACAAATTTGCAAAATAAAAAGAATTAAAAGTTTCTTATACTTCTCACGTTGAATACTCGAAGTTCCCAAATTTTTAAGCCTAAGAATGTAGTCCTCTTTCTAATCAGACCTATTTGAGATTTCTACTAAAACCAAAACCGTATTTTTAATAAAATAAGAAATTTGATTGAAATAAAAATCAGTACCCTCGCTCTGATTTGAGTGTTAACTCATATGTACTGTGATAAAGTTGTGGGCAGTCTTAATTTATATAATATATAGAAACTCTTGATGTAACTCAGACGGACCAGTTTGCGAAGCTGTTAATGTGAATTCATGACCGGCCACAACTTAACCAGTTAAGATACGATCAAGAGGTGGTGGGGTGTTAAGCTTTAGAATGGAATCCAAATCCATAATTGCATAGTTTCTTCTAAGAGCTTTTGTTTGACAACTGTAAGGACACTATTATAAGCCAACTCAAAAGAAAAAGAAAAAATATCACTATAGCAATTTTCGGATCCTAAATTTCACCTTTTCGTTTAGGATGAACGAACTGATAAATGTTTTCTGCAGAAGAGGAAAATAATAAAAAAAATCTTACAAAAAAAGGTTTATTTCGTTAAATAACGGATAATATATTTATATGTACAAACGGATGCAATTAAAAAAAAAAAACTTTCTGCTAATTTTTTTTCCTTTCCAAAAAAAAAAAAAAAAATATATATATATATAAATATTTATAATATTCAGCAGATGTTATCATAGGGATAGTATTTATATTTAATAAATTAATAATATAATATATATATTATATAATATTATATATATATATATATATATATATATATATATAAAAAAAAAATATAATATATATATATATATTATATATATATATATTATAATATATATATATATTATAAATATTAAAATAGGAAAGTTTTAACATATAATTGAATCATCTTAGTTACTTTTCATCAACACACAAAACAGAAATCCTTAAAGTTAGAGATGACTGAAATGATTTAACATTTTTATTCAACATCCTCCTCAGTAAAATTTCTCTCATTATCGTCTGAATATAACAAAATTACTTATTATATATATATATATATTATATAATATATATATATAATA
>JABUQX010032078.1:7500-17992 GCA_015478945.1 Trachelipus rathkii
TTAGATTTTAAGGATATTTTTTATTGTATAAGATATTTTTATTAGAATATATATGAAAACAAGAAAAGCAGAGACAAAAGCGAAGGCAGAAGAATAGAGAGTAGTATAATTATTTATCAACATAGTTAACGCTTTTTTTTTCTCAAATTAATCGCTAAAAATCATCTTTTCACTCGCATGATATGTCTGTATCATCTACATATATATGTTCATGTAATAATAGGACAAAATTTGTCTCCAATCGTACATTCTTAGTTACATAAACGTCATCGAATGGTCTCTAACATATATATTATATAGATACAGAAGCTTTGAATCGTGCCCATCACTTAAATATATTACTAACTAATATAGTATACCTGTATATGTAAGACGGGGCAATTCGGTACAATAACAGTCTGGGTATACTCTTGGATGGGGACACCTAACTGGAATGTATGCCTAAAACAGACAGATTTAGGGTGGAGTATCTTTTTATATCTTCATATTTTTATATATTTCTTCTAAATAAAATTTTTATTACGGTTTTTTTAAAGGGGAAATTTTAAGAGAAATAAAGATTGTCAAAACCACTTTGGAGTAAATTTTAATATTTAAATTAGTATTTGTTAATATAATTAAAATTAATATAGTGATAATATTAGTCATAGATAGAGCCAGATAAATAATTAAACGTGGATGCGAAATTTGACCTCCTCTATGAATATTGTTGTTGGGGGCTTTCGGGGCAATCATTTTTCACACAATTACCACTATAGAAGAATCCTCAGATTAATCTGTATTTTTAATAATATAATAATAATTAGTGGCTTAAGCTTTATGTTGGTCATTTCTTAAATAACTATAATAAATTGTGGTTAAATTGTACTCCATAGTAACTTATTTTTAAAGAAATTGAGAGCACTCTTCGATAAAGGACGTTAAATCCATTATTCATAGCTGTAGTAAGTTTATTGAATGCGATATGTGTATTTTGATGATTAAGAATCACTGTATGCCATAATAATCTTTGATATAAAAAAAAGTATACGGCCTAACGTAAAGGAATTATATTCGCATTAATTCTGTAACGGTTTTATGCTACTCTCTTTCTTGATAGTCCAATTTTTTAATGCATTCTCAGTATTATTAAGTCAAGTAATTGCCGTGATAAGGAATACTTTGACATATTTACTGATATTATTGGTCGCAAGGCTTTTTTTTCTAGCCATCGAGATTTTACTTATTTTGTGAACGTAGTTTTTCTGATTTCATCAAAAAAAATGCAACCTTAAATTGCAATTATCTCGGGGCGGTAAGTTCTGAGCAACACAAAAATTGTTATGAACGCGGGACTTCCAAGACATCAAGCGGTCTATCTCATGTACATAATCGGTCTTCATTATTTGTAGGATATCATTTGGTATAATTATATAATAAAATATATTATATCTATAATAGAATAATAGCTTAAAATTTGGGAGTATTGTAACAAATAATCTTAAAATTTAAAAAATGTCGAGTTTGCATATTCGTTTTGTCAAATAAAAATCGCAAATAACTTCGTATAATAACTTAATATAAAAATATTGCTTTTACACTCTACCTTCATTAATTAATCCAATCCAGATATAACTGTATAGGAATTCGAATTAATTATTCTTTTATTTTGTATTTTCTAATATCTAATATATAACATTTAACAATAAAGAATTCTATTATATATAATTAAATAAGGAGAAGCATGATACTTCACACGCAATTGTCTATTGTTTTTGTGTGATATTTTAAACTTAGAAATTTATTTGAATTATAATACCTCATTGAATCTACAAATAAATAAAATAGTAATACTAGTTTCAATCCCTGTTCATATTTCCATTACTAAAATATTTACTCTTGTAAGACAGATATTTGCAAGATTTCTTATTCTTATTATTTAATATATTATATTACATATATATAATTGATCTAATTCTTTCACCTAAGATTTATTCGCAATATATTGATCAAGATATAGAAATCTTTACGTTTAGGATTATATATAGAGCTAAATATATCTTCTTTTACATAGACTTGAAATCTGTATGGTTTTGTATCCGCGCTGTTTGACAAAAAAACGAATGCAAACGCTTTGATCGGCTCGTTTTAGCGTTCAATTAAAATATTACTGTATTTATTTTACTTTTTGCGTAAGCAACACAAGTTATGAAAGCATATTGAGATTCTCTAAGGCATTTATAATATACGAAATGACTGCTATAAGGTAATAAACGGTCTATGGAAACAATATACAAGTATACTCATAAATCACTAATCTATCAGTATTTTATGTACATTACTTCCTAATAAATTATTTAAGGGTCTTTTATTCTATTATTTAGTGCACAACAAACAAATAAGTAGCTAATGTCCGGTAAGTCATTTCGTGGTGTTGTGGTGATGTGTTTGGTTTTGGGTGGAGAGGAAGAGAGGAGAGAGGAAGAGGAGAGCGAAGAGAGAGGAGAGAGAGAGAGGAGCGAAGAGAGGGAGAGGAGAGAGGGACGTAGAGTAGGGGAGAGCGTAGTTAGGCCTTGTATTTGCGAGAGGAGTAGATCACGGCTGTAAATATTAGTCAGTGAGGGCATGAAAAGAACCGCGAGGGGTTATATCTTAAGCGTAAATGCAGATACTTACGGAGTACTTTGTTTTTAATATTAGTTATATTGATATATATATATATTATATTATTATTATAATGATAATATATAGAATAAAAAATTATTGCTTTATAGTGTTACTAACTTTATATTAGGACGTATATATCCCTTGAATTTTCTCTTAAAAAGTGTTCTGAAAGAATCTTTACGCTAAGCTCTAGCTTATAACTCGACATATTTGACGGCACTGACACGATAAATGTAAATTGAAAAATTGGAGAAGTTATATTTAAACATTCGATAAATATTTATCTAAGGTCGCATAGGGCACTCGGGTTCATAATTTTTTGACACTAGACAGGAATAACACACCATCCATTTTTTGTTAAGAAAAGAAGTTATTATAAGACAAGATAGGATAAGGTTGTCTCATGGGGGATTTTAAATATCTTAGGCACGATTCGAAGACATTATGCAGGGCAGGATGTTCGAGCGGAGGGGACTTCGGCTCACCCTTCTGTGACCCTATCGGATTGCTCTCGAGCCCTTAAAAAAACTGTAAATACTTATTGTATATATTAAGATATAATATATTAGATTATATATATATTATATCTTATTATATATAGCGCTATATATATCTCACCAACTTAAAATAAAAATAAGCAAAAATTCTTTTTAAAAAAACTAATGGGTAACTAAATGCACTTTCTATGGAACTTGGGCGCTGCTTCTATTCGGCAGTTTGAGCTACATCGTGATGCCCTACAATGTTACACTGCACTAAATGGGAGGTGTCTTTTGTGTAAGTATTCTTAGCGATTTAAATCATAAGCTAGAGATATTGCTGATCACTGTAATTTTTAATTCAAATCTTTGCTACTTCTTTATAAAGAGAGAAAGTGTGCCTAATATTGGAATGGACCGCTAGTTTATTATTATTATAATATTACCATATTTTTACCATACCATTGTAAATAAGTCTATTATTAAGTATATATATAAATATGGTATTAGTTTATATAAATTCTATATTTAGATCTATTTTTAAAGTTTACTATTTATTATTCTACATTATATATAATTCATTTGGTTTTTTATCTCTAATATATTATTAAATTAAATTAATTGTTAGTAGTCATATATTAACAACACACGAAATAGCAGAATAGATGGCAAGATATTAAGCCAATAAGATCTATATATATATAGTTCAGTATATATATATCTCATAAATTTAAACTAATATTTCTTTAGTAGATCAATTATTTAATATATCTTAATTTATAGAGTAACAGTATATTATATAGAGAGAATGAATATATAAGAGTATGTTAAGATCAGTTTGATACTTAATGAAGATAATGAAAAATTATGACGAGAGATTAAGAGTAGAGAACTAGATGAGAGATGATAAGAACAGGAGCGGAAGTATAGATAAGAAGTAGTTTGAAGATGATCCGAGCTAAGCGCAGACGTAGAAAGATAATGATAATATGAGATGCTTATAAGAAGAAAAAACAGCTGGATAATAAGCGATAATTATGAAACGTCTATCGACCCTCTATAATAAATAGAGTAGGTCTATGCACTAATACGTAATAGTTGCAGTTCATCTAAGATATTAATATTATCTATAATGTTACTAAGGAACTATTATAAAATTACCTTTAAAAGCAAATGAGTGATCAAAAAAAAGTTTGTTAATTTAAGCCTTCATAAAATTTACTATTCATTGATTAATAACCCAGTTATATTCTAATAAAGAATGATTTAAAAGAAATAGCATTTTTGACAAAACTAGGAAACTTCTATATATTTTTAATTTTATATATTTCTCAAAAATATTCATAATTAAGGAGATATTATTTTTAAGATAATTTCGCTAATAATTATATATAATTCGTATAGTAGTATACTATACTGCTACTTCTATATATTGAGTATATACAGTACCTATAACTGGTAATTAATAATATGATATATATGTTATATTGATAGCATACATTCGTATCAGACCTCGCATAATACGTTATATATATTTATATACTTGTATTATTATAAATACTAATATACTATAATATATATTAATAAGTATAATATTTATATTATATTAAAATAATATGTATATAGCTATATATATATTATAATATATATTTAGATATTTATTAAGTATATTATAATATATATAATAATATATATATATCTTACTATATATATATTAATAAATCTGGCCCTGGCACCTTATTTAGAGGGGTCACTAGCCTCAAGAACAGCCGGGCCAGTCTTGTTGGGATTCCACAGTCAGAAGGGGAAGTTTACAGCAACGGTGTATTGGGGCGAGGGGCAGGGCATTCCAGAAGAAGTGCCCATTGTGTTGGGATATACGACGACTTGTGCAATGGGGAAACTAGCATTGTAGTTGAATGCGAATTGTATTGCATACAGCTTTGGGTGGTGACCTGATCTGCTCGGGGCGAGGTCTATTTGTTCTTCTGGACAGTGATTCTTCTGTTGGGGAGATTTTGGGATGGGTGTTTAGCTAGAACTTATTGGGGCGGTTTGTAGATATGTGTTAGTTGTGTATGGTGGGTGAGCCAAGACCTGTTTGGGGTGGAGGGGGAATGTTGTTGATGTCATTATACAGTTTAGCTTGTGAGGAGGGGGGATTAAGTTATGTGGGGGTGGTGTAGAGTATTTGGGTCTCATATGGATGGTGGGTTGAGTGTTCCCTGGAAAATCGTGTCCTACCATCTTCAAGTGGTAGGGATGGAGTAATATAGTCTCGTCGTGTATGGTTGGGGGTTGTTTAGTACCTCGGTTAAGTGGGGTGTGTTTTTGTCGATTTAATCTTGTTTAGTTGGATTGTGACTAGGCTTGGAACAGCGGAGGAGATAGTTATATTTGTTGAGATTGTTGTAGTTTGTAAGGGTGTGTTTCTGTCGCTGAGTTGTGTTGGAGAGGGTTTGGAGGGTGTTTTACTTGTCCGTTGGCTTGAAGACGTATTGGTCGATGTGGGAGAAATCATATGGTGGCTATAAAGTGAGTTCTATAATTTGGGGTTTAGGGGAGGGGTTGTTTAAAGTAAACTATGACGGAGAATGTGACTGTGGCGTTTGGTGGTTGAGTGTCGGCTGGAGGCATTTTTGGGGTAAGGCTGTCTTCTACTTGGTTAACCAATTCTAATAATTGTAGGTTCTGCGGTGTGTTTGGGGGATGTATTACAAGTGGGTGTGGGAAATGAGACTGGATGTTCGGTCTGCGTAGTAATTAGTTTTGGTGGATTGGTGGTTGGGGTAGGCAAATCTGCTGTGAAGAGATTGAACGAGGAGGAATAGGAGAGAGGAAGGGGCCTGTGGGTACGGCCGTTTGTAGTTACTGAGTGGTGAGATGGGGTGTTTTTTATGGAGGATATTTGGCGTATCGATTGGTGGAGGAAGTTTGAGAGCAGCTTCTTTACTCGTAATAGTTTTCTAGGGGGATTGAAGGATTTTTGTATATATATATATATGTGGGGGACAGTGTCAAAGGCTTTGTTAATGTCGAATGGCTGTGAAGTATGGGATCGTGTGATGGGAATTAGGTTGAACTATTTTTAAAGTTGGGTCGGGAAGTGAGGTGCTGTTGTTGTTGAATAGCTTTTAAATTCCGCGTTGAGATTTTGGAGCGGTGATGTGTGGGATTTTGTTTAATGTTAGTTATTTATTATTAGTTTGACTGATGGAGGAGAGGAGAGAATTTGGGCGGTAAGAGGATGGGGAATTGGGGTCTTTTTTGGGTTAAGTTTTGGGGAATAAATGCTTGTTCCAGATTGCGGGGTAATATATTGAGTGTTCCAAAGATTGTGTTAAATGATTTCTGTGGATAAGGAGAATTGCTTTTCTTCCTAGGTGTTTCAGGTGGAATTTGAGATTGGACTTGCGTCCTGCCGCTAGGGTGAATTCGGGGTTTGATTGCTCTGAATATCATCGTGGTTGTCAAGGAGTAGGGGAGGGTTGTGATGAGGGGAGTTTTTGAGTTTTTTTTATTAACCTAGTTATGGGTGAGTTAGGTTTACGGAGATATTTAATATTAAAGGAATGGGTGACCTAAGTTTTGAAGGAAGGGAGGGGTATGTCAAATATAAGGATGCGGATTCGTGTGAGGAAGGTGGGTTGATATTTGCGAGTCTGTTTTCGTTTTTGATGTCACTGCCAGGTGATGTTCTTGATTATCCTGCGGGAGATGTTGCGCTGTAGGTATTCTGTAGAACTTGTTACTGGTGTTTGGGGTTATGAGTAGAGATTTGTGGTTTAGTTAGTTATTGGTTTGTGTTAGATGTGGGTGTCGGCAGTTTTCGGAAAGGAGTTTCTTTGTTAATATGACTGATTTTCGGGGGATTAAGTTTGTGGATTGTATAGGTTCTGTGACCGCTTAGGTATAGAGTCGTGATTTGATGATTGTGTATTATTGGAATGATGAGGTGTTAAAGATGTTAGTGTCATGTATGCGTAGGGCTTAATGGGATTGGATATGGTTATAACTTCTGTCCAGGTTACTTTGTAGTTAGTGTAATTGTGGTTTTTTTTGAGGAGTTGGGCGGAGAGGCCAACGATGATGAGGATGGGAGATGATTGATTGTAGGTCGGGTGTCCAGGGGTTAGTCCTGTGAGTGTAGGGAGGGGAACTTCAAAATGGTGACGTCTGTGAGTAGGAGGATTTGGTTGGCTTGGGGAGGGATTTGGGTGGGGAGGTTTTTTTAGAGGTTATGATGATAAGGGATTCTAATTCGTTGAGGATATGGATACCCCGGGGATCCGATGGGTAGTCTTCGTACCAGCTGTGTGTGGGCGTTGAAGTCGCCTCGCAAGGATGCTGTCATGTAGGTATGAGATAGTTTGTGAGGTTATTGGGGCGGGTTTGGTAGTAGGTGGTGAGATATCAGGTTGAAGATGTTAGTTGTCTGTCAAGAGTATGGAACAGATGGATTTATTTCTTTTGATAGTGCGGAAGTGTTAGTAATTGTATTATGATATGGTATGCTTATTATGGTCGTGTAGAGAGGGAGTGGGAGAGTTGGGAAGGGGAATATAACACGTAACATGAAGTGGGACGGGGTTTTTGGGTGAGAGAGCTTCTTGTATAATGCATTGATAATGGTTTTGTCCTTGATTCGTTTTGACAGGACAGTGTTGAGTTTAGATTTGTTTTTAACATTGATATTAAATTGTATAGTTGGTTTTGGGGATTAGGTTGGTCGGAAGGGTTTGGTTGTGATGTGGGGGCTACAGGTTGTACAGGTGCCCGTATTGTACCTGGGGAGGGTTCGGAATGGTGAGCAGGTCAGGTGCACCCATCCCTTGCAACTAACACACTGGATGCTATTACCACAACTTGTTTTGGCAAAGGGCAGTAATGATTAGGGGGCCCGGATTGCCCTCGACATCTCCCGACCCGGAGGAGTAGGTAGTCCTCCCACAATGAGAGTAAAAGAATTAGACAGAAAAGGCAGATTGAGAAATAGATGATAAGAGAGGAAGGACAATAGTAAAGTTAGCATAAACATAATGACGCTGTGGGCCAGCTTTGCTGGCTCCTTCGGCGATAACGCTCCTGGTTGGAGGGGGGGGTGTTGTGTTATCTCTGCTGCACGCCCCGGGGCAGAAATTCCTTTTTCATCCGTGCGTAGAACTGCTGCAGGCAGTTTGCGCTTCTGCAAGCGTTACACTTCGATACTTATATATATAATTTATATTATATATATAATATTATAATATATATACTATATATATATAATATATATATATATAATATAGAATATATTTATTATATATATAAATCTCTAAACACAGGGGATCATGACCTGGCCGGTCCCAGTCCGGATAAAGAGGAGGTTGCTGCGAGGCCTCAGCGCCGGCAGCATAAAACACTTGAGCTCGTGGATAAACCTTTGTTGTGCCTCGAAATAACGGACAGACTTCTCGGTACGCAACACGACTCGGCGAGTTCAAGGACTACGAAAAAAGGACTATCACTACAAACTGGGTACAATAAACGCGAGCACCTTCTCTGGAAAAGAGGAGGAGGCTGTAGGCTGACTGATGGAGAGAGGTCGGATACTTGGGCGTGTGCGAGGTGAAGAGTATATATAGGAGAAAGGAGTGAAGAATTACACATGATTATTCCGATGGGTATAGGGTAGAGAGGTAAAGAAGAGCACACGGTGTAGCGATGTTATGAACAAAACATATAAAAGTTGTATAGAAACATCGTATTAGGTGAAACGAAAGAATTAGCTGTGACGTTTGAAGAGGTGGAGAGTCAAAATTGAGTATTATACAGGTCTATGCGCCGCATCAGGGAAGACCTGCGGATGAGAAGATAGAGTTTATGGAGACAATGCAGGGTGTATATGATGGAAGAAGAGGAGGACACATAATAATTAGGGAGATATGAATGCACATGTGGATTGAGGAGAGAAGGAGAGGAAGCAGCTGTGGGGGCGTTCGGAGTTGGAACAAGAAATATAGAGGGGGGAAGACTAGTTGACTTTGCTATAAGAAAAGGCAGGGCGATCAATGAGCACTTTTTCAACATGAGAGAGTATAAAAAGTGGACATGGTAACGCTGGAATCAGAAAACCAGGACATATACGGAAATCTTGATATGACCTAATGGTATGCACAGATCAGAGGGATGTTTATTGATGTAATTATAGCATACATCATGTCTCTGAACTCGACCACAGACTTGTGGTGGGAAGATAAGATGGAAACAAAGGAAGAAGCCGAAGAAATACAGAGAAACGATACTGTTTGAATTAAAGATGAACAGAGAGTTTAACAACAAACTATTGAAATAAGGAACATTCAGGGAACTGGTGGAACGACTAGAGAAGGTTGGAAAGATTTCAGAGAAGGTGTGGAGCGGCTTCCCGGAAGTGAGGAAAAAAACAGATAGTAGGGGAAAAGAAAAACGGTGGTGGAAGAGGAGTCAAAAAAGTAGTTAAAAGAATAAACAAAATACCGTTTCATGGATAGACAAGGAAGTAGGAAAAATACGACAAGGGACTATGTTTGGGCGCGAGAAATCATCAGCATAGTAAAAAGACGACATGATTTATCATCGGGAAAGCAATAGGAGGAGATTGGGGAAGACAGGACACTAGGAAGTTGATTAGGAATGGAAGAGATTAAGAACAAAAGAAGAACCTGACAATGTGATATCAACAAAGTAGAGAAGACATTGGTAGGTGACAAAGGTGGAATATGACAGAATATTTTGAATGCATTTAACTTGTGCACGAGGACTATGGAGAGAGGATAACCAAATGAGCGAGACAGATGACTTTGGAACCGATCATGGCGAGGAAGTGAGACAACTTATAAGAGCCTTAAATAATGGAAAAGTTCTTATGGATTCCTTTATCAAAACAGGAGAAAGTATGGTGATGAGACAGAAATTATAAATGTATATGGAGACTTCTTCTAAACAGCCTTGAAGCGTGAATGTCCAATAACATAAGAGGAATAGAAGAATGCCAGAATACAGGAAGTTTCTGTTGATGCGATATAAATACGAAGGATAATAGAGAAAAGAACTCATCGGAGAGATAGAGGGGAAAATGGAGATGGCACACGGTTTCAGCCAAATAGAATGTAAATGACTTGATATTATTTAAAAAAAATGATAGTGGCGGAGAGCGCATAGAAAATAAGGTAGAATATCGGCATTTATAGGTCAGATGAGAAGGCTTTGTAGAATACAGAAAGATGAGAGATTTGTGGGGTGAGAGGAAGACCTCATATGATAAATAGTAAGCTTATTAGGATAAAGGATATGTGTATGAAACCCATATAACCGGTAGAACGAATGGGGAGGAGAAAGGTTGAAAC
>JABUQX010032079.1:0-7500 GCA_015478945.1 Trachelipus rathkii
TTAGATTTACAATTATTATTATTCTATATTATAATATTATTAAATATTTATATTTATTATTATTGTTATATTTATAATTATTATAAATATTATTATTATCATTATTGTTATTATTATTATAATTTATAATAATACTTATTATTATTATTATAATTATTATTATTATAATTATTATTATTATTATTATTATAATTATTATTATTATTATTATTATAATTATAATTATTATTATTATTATTATTATTATTATTATTATTATTATTATTATTATTATTATTATTATTATTATTATTATTATTATTATTATTATTATTATTATTATTATTATTATTATTATTATTAATATCTTTTATTATTTTTGTTATTTTTTATTATTTTTTTTTTTATTATTTTTATTTTTATTATTTTTATTTTTATTATTTTTATTATTATTATTATTTTTATTATTATTATTTTTATTATTATTATTTTTATTATTATTATTTTATTATTATTATTTTCTTTATTATTATTATTATTATTATTATTATTATTATTATTATTATTATTATTAATGGTTATTATTATTATTATTATTATTATTATTATTATTATTATTATTATTATTATTATTATTATTATTATTATTATTATTATTATTATTATTATTATTATTATTATTATTATTATTATTATTATTATTTCATTAACAAAAGAATAAGATAGAAAGGAATGAATGAAATATAAATAATATATTTAATGCTATATTTTATAATATAATTTATTATTTTTAATTATGAAATGGGTAAAAATGATTTGTATCCTTCATTGATCGCAGAAGTTACCCCAAATACTAGTGAAAACGTCATTAAGTACTCCTTCGCTAAGAATTACTGAACAATCTTGAAATGCATTCCTATAAATTTATATATATATATATATATATATATAGATATATATTGGTTGTTGGTTATTATTGAGCATATATTATTATTATTATTATTATTATTACAGTTATAAGCGATATTGCTAGTATAAGTTATTACAGTCATATTAAAAATATAGTACAGTATTATTATTGGTTATTGCTATATATTATTATTATTATTATTATTATTATTATTATTATAAAGCTTATTATTATTACTATTATTACATATATTATACATATTATATATATTATTATTATTGTATTATTATACATACATATGATATATTATTGGTTATACATATAAAATTACATTAGTACATGGCTGGGTTATTATGGGTTGTTGAGCAGCTATATACATATAGCTAGCATACTACATACAAGAGATGTTGCTGGGTTGTTAGTTGCTGGGTTACATACATATTATTGCTATGCTACAATCATATTATGGTTATATTAGCATATATATAGGGTTACATATGCTGGTTATTATTATATATTGGTTATATATATATATATATATTATTATATATTACATATATATTATTATTATTAATATTACATATTATTATTATTACATATATATAGAAAGATACATATTATTATTATATTACATACAGATATACATACATATATATATACTTCATACATATACATATTACATACATTGTTGAGAAAGAAGCATAGCAGGCTGATATGCTAAGGTTGTTACATGCTACTACATATTAAAGAGCAGCATATACTACATATACATACATACATTGGCTGCTGGTTGTTGGGCTGGCAAGTTACATATACATATATATATATATATATATATATATATATATATATATATATATATATATTTGAAGTTACATATATATATATATATATATATATATATATATATATATATATATATATAAGGTTGTTGCTATATACAAGTATAGTGAAGAGGTATAAAGATATATTTGTACATATATATATATATATATATATATATATATATATATTATATACATATATATATATATATATTAGTTATATATATATATATAGGTGAGTCTGAGGAACGGACCAAACTCTAGGAGCGGGTTGTACACAGGATAATAATGTAAAAAAACTCCCATTTTCATTTGTTTTTATTTTATAGCGTAATGACAATTAAACAAAATTTTATACATTAAAATTTCGGTTATCATAGTGTTATTTTAATAAATGTTCGAAAATACCGTCATTGACCTCTAAACATTTACCGCTTCGTCTACGAAGGGCGACTGTTGCTCTCCTGATTGTTTCATGTCTTGCTATCAAAACGCCTGAGGCATTTTGAATACGTCGAATTAGTGCATCCAGAGTGTCCACTTTTACTCTGTATACGTCAGTTTTGAACCAGTCCCATAAACAATAATCTAGTACTGTGAGGTCTGGAGATCTTGGAGGCCAACTAGTTGGATCACCGCGACCAATCCAACGCTCTGGAAACCATCCTTCCAAATGTTGCCTGACCTGACGAGCGAAATGAGCGGGAGCTCCATCATGCTGAACGTACATATGCATTCTGATGTTTAGAGGAGCATTCTCCAATAGTCCTTGCAATTCATTTTGTAAAAATTCAAAATAGTGGTCTGCTGTGAGGGGATTCTCAAATATGAAGGGCCATTTAAATAACTATCGACCATACCACACCACACGTTTACCGAAAACCTATGTTGAAAATTGCTCTCAACTATTGCGTGAGGATTTTCGTCTGCCCACACATGACTGTTGCGAGCGTTATTAATGCCATCGCTGGTAAATGTTGCTTCATCCGGGAAAAGAATGCGCGATACAACGCGATGATTATTATTTTCCCACCGACAAAATTTCATACGTTTACCATAATCCTCCGGTTGTAGGTGTTGCACTCTCTGAACATGCTATGGGTATAAGCCTTGCTCGCGAAGTGTGTTTATTACTCTTCTTTGTGGAAAGTCCAATTGAGTAGCAATTCTTCGTGAGCTGGTCGTTGGATCTTCTTCTGCTAGATCAAGAATATCTTTTACTTCTTCTAAACCTTGGCGAGGAGCTCGTTCGGATGTTATATCAGCACTGCGAAGAGTTCCAGTCTCGCACAGTTTGTTGAAAACTCTGAGAATACGTTTTTATTAGGATGTCTGTGATGGGGAAACCGTTGACGATATTCTTCAACAGCAGCTGTAGCACTCCCATTGCAAAAACCATAAACAAACAACACATTTGCATATTCAAGATGTGAATAGGTGTTCGGCATTTTGTAACACTTTAATGGTACACACTCAAAAATGAGCATGCAATCACTATCATAATACACAGACACATTAGCAGTAGGTACAATTAATCATATCTTCTGATCCGATTGTCATTTGTTTTCGAACATTTATAAGCTTCGTAGACAAAGGCGAAATGTTTAGAGGTCAATGGCAGTATTTTCGAACATTTATTAAAATAACATTACGATAACGATAATGTTAATGTATGTAATTTGGTTTAATTGTCATTACGCTATGAAATGAAAACAAATGTAAATCGTATAAGAACTTATGACATTTTTTACATTATTATCCTGTGTACAATTCGCTCCTCCCGACTCACCCTGTATATATATATATATATATATATATATATATATATATATATATATATATATATATATATATATATATATATATATATATATATATATATATATATATATATATATATATATATATAAATAAATAGAATATATATATCTTGATTGATATATATAAATAGCAGCTGGTTGGTAGCATATAGCATAGCATATGTTATATATATATGTTATATATATATATATATATATATATATATATATATGTTATATATATATATATATAGCATATATATATATATATATAACTCTACTCAGTATATATATATATATATATATATAGATATATATATATAATATTAAACATAAAGAGAAAGTTTATATCTTACGAGAACTCCATAACGTTAATTTGTGAAGAATCAACAGCTGTGAATAAACAAATAATAGAGGACAATTTTGTTCTTTTAATTGATTCAATTTGTTCTGAAAAAAGGTCATAATAAATAAGAGGTAAAAATAAATATATAAAAAAAATAAATAATAATAATAATAATAATAATAATAATAATAATAATAATAATAATAATAATAATAATAATAATAATAATAATAATAATAATAATAATAATAATAATAATAATAAAAATAATAATGATTTGGTAATATTTGTGTAATTAAAAATTTCTTTTTGCTTTTCGTTAATTAAATTACGCTAATTATATTATTTATTAAATATATATTAAGTTCTTAATATCTGCAAGCTAAGAAAGTATGAAATCAGTTTGATAAAAATCGTAAATTTCCAAAGTAGCAAAGTCATGTGGTGGAAAAGCATGGAGCTGACGTCATTTGCCATACAAACCTCTATGAGAAACCAAGCAGAATCAAATGCATTTAAACGACTTTAAACGCTTGACAAACCTTGAGAATTTTATCTAATATTACGAATGACGTATTGGTCAGTTTTCACCAATACAATCAATAAATAATTTTTGACAATAAATTAGCAAATCTTATCAGAAAATTATCATGTGTGAACGGTATATAAAAGACGAATCTATTACTCACACACCGGAAATATCGAAAATTATTTTTATTGATAAATTACACTGGGGAACAATTTGTAACTTTTTTTTGTTGAGTTCGATTTTTCAGCTGTTTTAGGGTTAAATATGCATGCTGATTTCAAATCTGTAGTTACTTTTCTTCTAGCACGTCAGGTTTTTTCTCTACACCTTATGTGAATATGACCACTCTCTGCGATATATACAGTGATATATATATATATATATATATATATATATATATATATATGTTATATATATATATTATTATGCTATATATATATATATATATATATATATATATATATATATATATTATATCTACATATATATATATATGCTGGTTGGTTATATATATATATATATATCATATATATATATATATATATATATATATATATATATATATATATATATATATATATATATATATATATATATATATATATATATATATATTTATATATATATATATGACGGTGAATGACGTCATATTGAGGAGACCAGCGAGAGGTGCATATTTGTCGAGACTAGTTCAGTTACGCCTGAGATACTGTAGTGGGAGGTTGTGTGCCGCTGTGATATAGTGTAGCGCATTCCGACATTGAGTCCGAGTTCTTGTTTGTATACAAGGTTACCGTGTTTAGTTTTTATTTATATAATAACTGAAACCTTTCCTTATGTCTGTCTCTGCTAGTTCGCGTCGTAAGTGCTTAAACAGCCCCGATTCATTTTGCTATATATGTGGCAGTTTTACCATTCCCAGTCAAAGGACAAACATCAGTACATTTGTTAGGCAAGCCTATTTTGCATATTTTAAAGTGAAGATTGGTGATCAAGATAAATCATGGGCCCCACACAAAGTGTGCAAGCAGTGTGTCGAGAGTTTACGGATGTGGACGAAGGGAAAACGTGATAAATTTCCATTTGGTATACCTATGATTTGGCGAGAGCCCAGAGATCACTCAAGTGATTGTTACTTTTGTATAGTAAAAACGTCAGGATATAACAAGAAAAACAAATGTAAAATAGAGTATCCTAGTTTACCATCAGCTATACGCCCAGTGCCTCATTCAGCTGAGATCCCAGTGCCAGTTTTCAAAGAATTACCCACTTTGGAAATACAGGAATACGGGTCTGATGAACATCAAAGTGACCCCAACGACGATAATTTTGAAATTGAAGATGATTCCGTTCGTAAGGGATTTGACCAGCTTGAGTTGAATGATTTGGCACGAGATTTGGGACTATCCAAAAAAGCTTCAGAGCTGTTAGCATCAAGACTGCACGAGAAAAACTTGCTTGAAAAAGGAGCTAAGGTATCCTACTTTCGATCAAGAGAAAGTGCGTTTCTGCAATACTTTCGAAGTGATGATGGATTTGTGTATTGCCATAACGTACGTGGTTTAATTGAAGAGTTGGGAATTTCAGCCTATAACGCAACTGAATGGCGATTGTTCATCGATAGTTCAAAGCGGAGCTTGAAGTGTGTCCTCCTCCACAATGGAAATTTATTTGGTTCAGTCCCAATAGGCCATTCAGTTTGTTTGCGTGAAGAATATGAAGACATAAAGAGAGTCATTGAAAAGTTGCAATATCATATGCACCAATAGATCATCTGTGTTGACCTTAAAATGGTCTGCTTCCTCCTTGGCCAGCAACGCGGATACACCAAGTATCCATGTTTTTTGTGTATGTGGGACAGCAGAGCTCGTGAGAAGCATTGGGTGCAGTCGAATTGGCCCCCAAGATCTGACCTGAAGCCTGGTGATCCAAACATTCTACATCAGCCCCTTGTCGACAGAAAGAACATAATATTTCCACCTCTGCATATAAAACTCGGTCTCATGAAACAATTTGTTAAAGCTTTGCCAACTGAAGGAGACTGTTTCAAGTATCTCATTTCGGCATTTCCTAGCCTGTCATTTGAAAAGATAAAGGCCGGTGTGTTTGATGGTCCACAGATTTGGCAGCTCCTTAAAGATGAACATTTCATGGGAACAATGACAGAACTTCAAAAGAATGCTTGGTTGGCATTCAGAAACATTGTCAAAGACTTTCTTGGAAATACCCGAGCACAGAATTACACCGAAATTGTCCAGCAACTCTTGGAGAGCTTCAAAATGCTTGGTTGCAACATGAGCATCAAATTGCATTTTTTACATAGCCATCTTGCTAACTTCCCGAAAAATCTTGGTGCAGTCAGTAATGAGCAGGGTGAGCAATTCCACCAAGATTTGAAGATGATGGAGGCACGGTATCAAGGTAAATGGAATGTACATATGATGGCTGACTATTGTTGGAGCATCAAGCGAGAATATCCACAGATTAAACACTCCAGAAAAAGCTGTAAGCGAAAATATATACCTTAATATTATGTTTACCGATCGAAATTTAACTTGCAGTAACTATATGTAACTTTTGTATGAATAAAACTATTTTGTGAACAGTATATTTGGTAAGTTTTTCCCTTTATTTTCCTTTCTATATGCACATTTTGTATGACATTTGAGACAAAAAGAGGGTATACTGTAGCTTAAAAAGTTGACGTGATAGACAAAAACTAAGGTTATTTAGTCAAAAAGTTAGTCAAAAACAAGTCACAGATAAAAGACAACGAAATGGCTGTTCCCCAGTGTTATTTAAGGCTACATTTTTGTGTTTGTCTGTTGGCTATAATCTTCCTGTTAAATTTTATATTATGTATATTCGTTATTAAATAATTCCGAAAGTAAATTTGTTCTAACTTTTATGGCGTGAAATCTATATACATCGATGTTAAAGAAGGAACAAAAATCTCTGATTTTAGCTCCATTTTTATTTTCCCTTCATAAATAACTATCCAATTTTATTATTATAGTTATTATTATTATTATTATTATTATTATTATTATTATTATTATTATTATTATTATTATTATTATTATTATTATTATTATTATTATTATTATTATTAT
>JABUQX010032079.1:20000-30000 GCA_015478945.1 Trachelipus rathkii
GTTCTCTGATTGGTTTACCTGAGGTAACAACATTACGTAATGTTTCAGGTGTCTGGTAGAGAGCATTTACCTACCAAGTTTGTTCTAGTTGGTGGACCTGGAGGCAAAGTGATCGCACGCATTATTGGTGTTGTGAGATCTATGTGGAATAATAAATAATAATAATAATAATAATAATAATAATAATAATAATAATAATAATAATAATAATAATAATAATAATAATAATAATAATAATAATAATAATAATAATAATAATAATAATAATAATAATAATATTAATTAATAAAATTAATAATGGAATAATAATAATAATAATAATAATTAATTAATAATAATAATATTTTGTTGAGGTTGTGTGTATAGTAAAGATTGAGATTGCTATGCTGACTTCTGCTGGTAAGTTGAAACTTCTAATTTAGTTACCTTGTTAATGAATGCTGTATGTCAGTTAGGTTAGGATGAGATATATTTTTGTTTAGTTTTCAATATTACAATGTTAATGTAAAATTAACATTAATATTTTAGAGATATGTTTGAAAAAGTGTGTATTTTTCATTTAACTTGAACGTATGATATATTAACAACAACAGCAACAACAACGACAACAACAACAACAACAAACAACAACAAAAACAACAACAAAAACAACAACAAAAACAACAACAACAGCAACAACTGCAACAAATGCAACAACAACAGCAACATTTCAACAACAACAACAGCTACAGTAAAGGATTTATTTATGTTATGTTATACAAAATGATGATGAATCATAGATCACATAGATCAATAAGATCATAGATTGGGTAGGAGGATAGCGTGTAGTTGGGTGTTTGATTAACTATTTACTGATTTACTGCTTTAGGGTATGTAAAAATGCAATTTTTTTAAGTTATAAACATAAAAAGAATTTTTTTTAGTTAAAACAAAATGTTTTAAACAGAATAAACAAAAATAAACAAAAGTTTTTGTGTTATGTTATACAAAATATGACATGAATCAATAGATCAATAGATAATAGATCAATAGATCATAGATGGGTAGGAAGGTGGTGGGGTGGTTTGATTTAACTGATTTACTGATTTACTGCTTTTAGGTATGTAAAACATAACAATTTAATAAAAAAAATGACTTGAATCAATAGATCAATAGATCAATAGATCAATAGATCAATAGATCAATAGATCATAGAAGGGTAGGAGGATAGAGTGGGGTTTGATTTACTGATTAACTGATACTGATTTACTGATTTACTGCTTTACTGACTTTACTGATTTACTGATTTACTGCTTTAGGGTATGTAAAAAGGCAAAAAATTTAAGTTATAAACATAAAAAGAATAAATTTTAGTTAAAACAAAATGTTTAAAGAAAACAAAACAAAATAAATAAAAGTTTTTGTGTTGATGTTATACAAAATATGACTTGAATCAATAGATCAATAGATCATAGATCAATAGATCAATAGATCAATAGAATCAATAGATCATTTGGAAGAGGAGTGTAGCTGCGATGGTAGTTTTGATTAACTGATGTACTGATTTACTGCTTTAGAGTATGCAAAACATAACAATTTAATAAAAAATATGACTTGAATCAAGTAGATCATAGATCAATAGATCAATAGATCAATAGATTAAATAGATCATAGATGGGTATGAGGGTTGCTGGAGGGCAGTTTTGATTAACTGATTTTACTGGATTTACTGCTTTAAGCGTATGAAAAAGGCAAAAATTTAAGTATAAACATAAAAAGAATAAATTTAAGGTAATAACAAAATGTTTAAAGAAAACAAAACAAAAATAAACAAAAGTTTTGTGTTAGGTTATACAAATATGACATGAATCAACTAGATCAATTAGATCCAAATAGCATCATATGATATGAAAGGTAGGAGTGTGGTGGGATGTAGTTTGATTAAACGATTTACTGATACTGCTTAGAGTATGCAAAACATAACAAATTTTAATAAAAAATATGACTTGGAATCAATAGATCAATAGATCAATAGATCAAAGATCAATAGATCAAATAGATCATAGATGGGTATGAGGGTTGCTGGAGGGCAGTTTGATTAACTGATATGAATTACTGCTTTAGGGTTATTGTAAAAAATGCAAATTTTTTACGTTATAAACATGAATGAAAGCATAAAATTTAAAAAGTAATTAAAAAAAAAATTTAAAACTGA
Organism: Trachelipus rathkii; assembly: GCA_015478945.1. NCBI lineage: Eukaryota > Metazoa > Arthropoda > Malacostraca > Isopoda > Trachelipodidae > Trachelipus > Trachelipus rathkii. The sequence continues at coordinate 22,195 of JABUQX010032079.1, forward strand.
AACAAAAATTAAAAACATTTAAAGAAGAAACACATTATAAAACTTTTAAATGAAATTTTTAAATAAATTAGACAACAATATATTATCGTCATACAGAAAAGAAAATGAGAGTGAAAAAATAGAAATGTCAGTCTGAGGGGCTAAACGAAGTTTACAAACTTCAGCACCGCACCAGCTTCCAGCACCGGTGCCATGCTACAACTCTGTTCTTCTTCTCTGTCTCCTTTCTCCATCCTTCCTCCTTCCTCCTTTCCTCCATTCTCTTTCTTATGCCACTCGGCATTTAAAAACTTCTTTCTTATTTACAGTTAGCGACCCTCCTCCGGGGGTTCAAAACACCATTCTTCCTCCTTTCTAATTCCTCTTCTTCTACCTTCCTCCCGTTCTTTCTCTTATACCACTTCCGTTGCATTCTTCTTCTTCTTTTATTTTCAGGATGGGGAACCCCTCCCGGGGGGGATCCAAAGCTCCAGCTCCGATTTCCAAATCCTTTCTCATTCTTCTAACATTATGCAAATTTCATCCTTCTAAGAAAAATTTCCTATCTGGAAGGAACCAGCACCCCTTCTCCGAAAGGGTGCACTCGTCCGGAACCTCCATTCCAGGCAGACGGAGTCTGCGGAGGCACAAACAAACAACCCGAAATAGAGATACCTTCACGCAAACTAAATTCATTATTTATTTTATTATATTATTAAAATATTTTTTTTTTCTATTAAAGTTCTTTTGTTTTTTTTTTTTTATTTTTAATTTTTTTTTTTTAATTTAATTATTTTTCCAGTTTCCTAGTTTCCAGTTCCTGGTAAACCAATTAGCACTTTCCCAGGTTCCTGGAATGGACCTTCCAGGATTCAGTGCCTTCAATATTACTCTATTAAACTTACCAGCGATTATATCGAACGAATGTTTATTAATTAATTTTCTTTCGATTATATTTTTCAGTCAACCAGAGCACGTAGAAAGACGATTTAAACATTGATATAGGGGTAAAAAACATCGATAAATCGATTGAAACCATCAAAAATGATCTATCGATTATTTAAAACCTTCTAGGAATCAAAAAACCCCTTTGGGGGCTAAGCCCCCCTTTTGGGGGGTAAAACCCTTGAGTTCAGGCTCAAAACCTCTGAAGTCGGTCTTCCAGACCTTAAATTCGGTCTCACCGACCTTAAAAACCCTAACCTTGACACGTCAAGCTTGAAAAACCGGATGTTGCAAAATGTTGCCTTGCAACATGTGCAACTTCCGGTTGCAACTTCCAGTTTGCGGTTTTAGCGGTAGTTGTCCACCCCTTACTACTATATGGTACAGGAAATAGAGTTTTGGGTATGGCGAAGAATATATTTTACTCGATATTTTGTTAATATAAAAGTGGTATGAGTTTCTGAAGGAGGAGACAACGGTATATTTTGAAAGCGTCGTTCCTGTTACGATTTCCACGAGCACAGTCATAGTTAAACCAAGGTTTAGTCGAAGAGTTGAAAATTTAATGTGTGCCTTCTTGCCAAAGAGTATCAACTTGATTATTTCCTTTGTATGCTAAAAGGAATACCTCCCACTGATGTAGGAAATAGTCCAAAGAAAATCAATTAAGCAGTCGGTAAGCATAACTAGCTTGAGGCATCAAAAGTCAAAAAGTATCTCATCTCCGAAGGAGGTGGTCAGTTCTTCATAAGACTTGAAGGATAATAGAATAGACCTAGATAAAATAAAAATCGTAGGTTGGAGGACCCAGACGATGAAAGATTTAACAGTATGAGACAAAAGGTGAGAGTTATAAAAAAGGTCCTGAATGCTGGGAGAATCAACGGGGCAACAATAACTATAGTAATACAAAGGTTGACTCAGGAACAGACAATTTTTGAGAATTAGTGAAATGGCCAAAATAGGGAAATTCGAAATATAAGGAAAAAATTATTTTTATTTACTCAATTAATGTTCAATTAATAGTCATAACACACTTTGACGAATTGCATATTAAATAATTTGCTTAAAGAGGCATTTTGCACTGACCTTCAGCTCTGCAGTAATTCCTGGTTCTAAAGGAACGTATTGCATAGTTGCTGCGTAATATTTCAACGGATAATATTGGCAAATCAGCTCTCGGACTTGGCTTCAATTCTTCAGAATATTAAGAAACCCATGTGCAGTGAAAGTCAATTCTTCGCATCTTTTAGCGATTCTAAATTTGCTAACTAAAATGTTTACCTTTTCCCTAAAATTTTTCAAAGAAAATAATCTCTACAGTTGCATGTAGATCGTTGAATATAATCGTGAAATTGGACTTTATGAATTGCTTAAGGATGGAACCTTAAGATTTTGCAAGTATTCTTTAAACACACGAAAGATGCAAATTGAATACATTCATTGCGTTAAAACGTGAAGCGTTTTGCTTTCGTATGAACAAGCATAACAGGCCTCTTTATTAACAGCATACGTGCGAGGCTGTTCTCACACTACCACAGATTCTTTTCTTTAATACCTAACCTGTTTTTTCAAATTTTGTACTGATAGGTTAATTGTATGTGCCACCGAGGGAATGCAATCGTGGCATCCTATTCACTGCGCATACCACTCCACTGTTCAATGCTATTATTCTAAATTGCAAAAGTTCGGTAGAACGGCGATAGCTTTTATTCAGCCCCGCAACCTCCCAAAGCTTGTAACACAATTTCTAAAATTTCCAGTTTCTCTGAGTCAACATGTATAAAAATCAATTTAGCGAGATTTAGGAAAAATTTAGTTTTTGACTAAAATATTTAATTTATCATAACATTATAGTAAATTCAAAATGAAACTCAAACTACCAATCAAATTCCCCTAATCAACAATTTACATCCTTTCATTGCTCTTTCTCAGTTTTCAATCAAAAGGATAATTAAAATAAAACTCAGAAATCCTGATGAAATACAATGGTGACATACTCATATAGGTCTTCTAAAGCGTCAACGACGTCAGTGGGCATAATATCGCGATCACGTAAATCTTGAAAGCTTGTAATGACATCAGATGGATTATCCACACATGCGTTGAACCATTCGACGTAACCGGGGATTCCGTGGTCTCTTCCTCTCTGTTATTTAAGCGAAATTATTATTATTAAGATTAAAAAAAAAAAATTACCCTATATATATAATATATTATATATATATAACAAATATTATATATATATATAAAACTATTATATATATATATATACTAATATATATATATATATTATTATATATAATATATATATATATGATATATATATATAGTTATATATATATATATATACATAAATAACTATATATATAATATATAAAAAAAAAAAAAAAAAATATATATATATATATATATATATATATATATATATATATATATATATATTATATATATATATATATATATATATATATATATATATATATTATATATATATATATATTATATATATATATATATATATATATATATATATATATATAATATATAATATATTATATATATATATATATATATATATATATATATATATATATATATAACACTATTTTACTTTACTTTACTTTACACTATCCCTCCCCTCTTACGAGAGGGAATTTTGCCAGGGTATATTATTTTTTTGAGCCAGTGTACAGGACCCACCACGGCTCACAAAGAAGCGGCCATACTGGGCTGAAAAATCAACACCATGGACGGGCTCTGGCACATACATATTTCAAACGTCATGGAAAGATTTGAATGGCGAAATAAATATTCAGTCAGTCAAAAATAAATAAAAACTAAATAAAAGTGTATCCTTGCATTATAAATAGTCCTAATATTACATAACAAAATCAAATATTATAAAGAATATTTACTTCTGGAAGATACAAGAAAAGAGGTTACTGCAAAGAAAAAAAAAAAAACAAAAAAAAACTGGGAAGATTCGGATAAGATATGGGATAATCTTTTGGAAGGTGTTATGGATCGCAAAGTAGGAAAATGACGACGGCTAATAGGGTTCAGCTGGGAACAATCAATGAAGATATGGCTTAACAGATTGCGGGGTATGGCTACGACAAAATTTGCAAATGTGAGGGGAATCCCGTGACATATATTGACTGTGAGTGATATTGGTGTAGCTAATATATAGGCGTGCAAGTATCACCTCGTGAAAGCTCTTTCGTTTGTGGGAGGAAAACCACTCACCAATGCTCGGCTTTATATTTCTGAGTTTCACTCCCCTGTGATCACTCGTCCAGCACTCTTGCCAACAAGATCGAAAGCCTTGTCGGAGAGCAGGGTAGTAATCAGTTGATGGCAGGCGACCTTGTCGAATGGCATCTGTCAGGTACCTGGAACTCCGAAGAGAGGAGGCGGCCATTTTGGCCTCCCTATCAGCGATTTCATTGCTAGTTACCCCTACATGAGAGGAGGTCCAACATAAAATAATTTGTTTCTTACGGGAATGGAGCAGCCGAAGAAATTGTTGTACAGCGGATACCATTGTGTTTTTAGAATAAGAGGCTTAAAGCGCTTGTAGCGCGCTGAGCAAATCTGAATAAATGACATTAAAGTGATCTGGTAAGGAGCCAGAATTCGAAAAGAAAGGGCAATCATTATAGCCATTAATGCTACAGTAAAAATTGAAGCATGAGGGGGAGATGTTATGGGAGAGGTTGCGGTCAGGAAAGACAGCAGATGCGCCCACACTGTCACATGTTTTAGAGCCGTCAGTAAACACTGGAGTAAATTCATCGTAATATATATATATATATATATATATATATATAATATATATATATATATAATTATAATATATTATATATATATATATATATATATATATATATAATATAATACTATTATATTTTTTCGAGCGTAAAAAGGCTTCTGGTATCAATAGCAAATAAGGTATAATTTTAAATTTTAATAAAGAGGCAAATACCTTTATATTTCTTGCGAATTTAAATCCGATCCGAAATTCAAAGGAAGGACCTCGAGCAAATAGTTTATTTCTTAAAGCTTCGGCCATCCTATGATCCATAGGGAATGAGGCCTGTCTAATCATTCCATGGATGAAATGAGATGGATGTGAATTTGGATTATGGGTTACGTCGTGATTATTAAAATTTTTCCTCACCAAAAAATGGTCATTTCATTGTCAAATTCATTTGGAACCAAACTATGACCAAACCTATCAAAAGAACATGAAACACTTTATAAGGATTTAATGATTTAAATTCGTTAATGCGTTTAAACCTACTCCTACCATAAACTACGACCACCTCATTTAAACCTAACAAACCTTAATTTAGCTATATGTTCATCCCCCGGAATTGTGAAAAATTATTTAACTGTTACACTAAAAATCTTTTCTCCTTAGAAAATGCGATAAACTTACTGGTTCCTCTTTCTCACACTCTTTCTGACATTTTCCAAAAATGTTAACTAACTTTTTTTCTTCCTCTTTCCCTCATCTAGTATCTTCCGACGGCACAACTGCCGCTTTGCATTTAGCTAAAACTGAACTCTTAGCTCAAACCTTCACTTCTAATTTCATCTTAAACGATTCCTTAGCTATTCCTCTTTCTCCACCTCCTTATAAGTCATTTATGTCTATAATATTGCAATTTCTAATGAAGATGTTGTTATTTCCCTCTCTGAACTTGACACTAAGAGGGCGCACGGTCCTGATGATATTTATACTGTGGCCCTCAAAACTTGTGCTTCTGCACTTGCACCAGGTCTTGGTAAACTATTCCATCTCCGCTTTCCTACTTCAATCTTCTCTTCTTGCTAGGAGTCTCCATCAACCCTCAAACTATCATTCCTATCTTCTTAACTTGTGCTCTTTCTAAAGTTCTTGAATCTATCCTTAATACAAAAATTTCGAAACACCTCAATTCTTCTAATCTTATCTCTGATCGCCAGTATGTAAGAATCGCTCTACAAGTGTTTTTTTTTCTCTACTTTCTGATTCTAGGTCTTTTCCCTTCGGCATTTCAATGAAGCTTTCGGTTTGACGCTGAACATATCGAAAGCTTTCGATAGAGTCTTGCACAAATAGGGTTGACATTAAACCCCCCCAAAAAAAAAAACAAAAAAAAAAAAAACACCTAATAAAACCCAAAAAAAGCCCAGGTGCAAGTGGTTTTTTGTGTTTTTCAAATTTTAGCCTTTATTTTCAACAATTTGAGAGATATTTTTAAAAATTACTAATATGCAATAATAACAACTATATTATGATTATTATGAGTGAGCCTATTTACATTTTATTCAAGATTTTCACTGATATAGGTTTTAAATATTTGAAATAAATGAGAATGAAAAAAAAAATAATTTTTAAAATTTAATACAAAAGTACAAATGACTGTATCTTTAAATTTTATTGACTAGAAGATAGTAACTAGATTCCATTATTAAAATTACTCAATAAACTTTTCAGAAAATAAAAAAAAGTAAAAATTCTTTCCTCTTTGGTTATAAATTTACTAAAATATATTTTGAATTTCCATTATTTTATAAATTTATATACCGTAGTATGGAATAAAGTATGAAACTAATTTGTAACATTGGATTGAATTAAGTCAGTAAGTAAATCACATTTTCCAATTTTATTTCATATTAGTAACTGTCTGGCTATCTAACCTGTCTTGGATATTTATATATCCTTACAAGTTTTTTAGGTTTTTCTGACCCAAATCTATTTCTAACTTTTGGACAAACAAAACCAAAAGTAGAAAAAATTCTTTCAATTGATCCAGAACTGGCAGGGGCTGAATGTAAGGATGCCAAAAACTGACAAAACCCATCTCGTAACTTTTCTTTGTCAGTATATATATATATTATATATATATATATATATATATATATATATATTATATATATATATATATATATATAATATATATATATATATATATATATATATATATATTAATTTATTATATATATATATATTATATATATATTATAGTGGCGAAGCGTTCAAGTCATCTATTGACTTGCGGAAGATGACTGACCAGATGAGATAAAAATAAATCTATACTTTTTCAAATTTCATTATTTTTTCATTTTCATTATATTATTTTTATATACCTATATATATATAAATTTATTTATAATAATATATATATATATATATATATATATATATATATATATATATATATATATATATATATATATATATATATATATATATATATATATATATATATAAATATATATATATATATATATATATATATATATATATATATTATTATATATATAATATATATTATATATATATATAATATATAATATATATTAGATATATATATATATTATATATATATATATATAATAATATAGTATATAATATATATATATATATATATTATATATATATATATATATATAAAATGACGCTTGAAAAAACGAAATAAAATTTAAAATTAATTAATATTTAATATAAATGCCCAGCGTAATCTCTAAATTTTTCAGATCAATTGCGAGCACGTTATCAGTATTATTATATAATGTTCACATCTCTCGGCCAATCAAATTGCGCAAGAAATGTATAATGATATAATATAACATACAAAACTCATCTCTGGGTTTGTCGCTGAAGCCCTATTTGAGCGAATTTTTTCTCGTATTAAAGCATCGGAACTTTAAAATTTCGTTCAAACCTCGGACTTTGTAAATATAATAAATTAATAAAAAAAAAAAATTATAAATTCATAAATTATTATTCAGAATAAGTGAAATACAATGTTAAATTTTTACTTTTTTTACAATAAGTCAATTAAAAGTTTCCTTACTTTATCTATAATATACACTTTATAAAGTATT
>JABUQX010032079.1:40000-47500 GCA_015478945.1 Trachelipus rathkii
AAAAACCCAAAATAATGCTATATCTAGCTTTTTCTGGCTTTTCCTAATTAATTTAAAAATATGAAGATTTTGGTTAATAAATTTTTTTTTTTTTTTTTTGAAACTATACTACAAACATATGGCAGAAGGGGTACGGGGTCCTCCACTGGGGAAACTTCTTTCCCCAGCATGGTCTCCGATATGTGATTTGACCGTCGTCGAGTGTGGACGCAGTGGAAACCAAAGGGGAATCGAAATACAGAAGTACCAGAAGAGAGAAAGTTTGGAAAGAAGAAGGATAGTCAGAGGCGATTTATTGAAGAGATGAAGTGGAGCCTGGGAATCTACTAAAGATTTGGTTGGAATATTTTAAGAGAAGAGAGAGAGAGAGAGAGAGAGAGAGAGAGAGAGAGAGAGAAAAGAAGAGAGAGAAAGAAAGGGAAAGGGGAGAGAGAGAGACTGAAGACGAGAGAGATAACAAATAGAATGAGAACAAAAAAAAAAAAAAAAAAAAAAGATAAACGTAAAAAAAAAATAAAAAGGGCTTTAAAAAAACAAAGAAAAAAAAAAAAAAAGAAAAAAAAAAAAAAAATAAAGAAAAGAAAAGAGAGAGAAAGAGAAAAGAGAGAGAGGAGAAGAAGAGAGAGAGAGAGAGAGAGAGAGAGAGAGAGAGAGAGAAAAAGAAAGCTTTTGGTTCAAGGTAAAGAGAAATTTCAAAGGAAAAGAAAATTACAATTTTGGATTTTAAAAATGTAAAAATTATTAAACATTTAAATTGTTTCAATTTTTATAATATGGCTGCAGAGGAGCCACCTTCAAAATTTTAAAAATAATATATCTTATGGCCTATAAAATTTGGGAATAATTAAATATAATTAAATACAAAAAATAAATATAATAAAAAGAAATTTAAAAATAAATAAAAATAATGATACAAGGTGAAGCTAGCGTCTCTCAAGTCTATCGTCGAGTCATGTGAAGTAAATTTTCAAAATTCTCTTCCACTGGTAGCAAAGGGCTGGAAACCCCCTTCTATCACATTTTTCTTTCCGCGAATGTTGGTGATAATATCGTTTAACAAATTAATAGTAATACCAATGATAGTGGTGATAATAATAATAATTTTAATAATAATTTTTAATATAGTGAATAGTGGTGAATAATATTAATATATAGTGAAATATAGTGTAGGCATAATGATATTAAAATATATGACAAACAACAGCGTGTTAGCAAATCAATAATAATAATATAATAATAATATTAATATAATAATAATAATAATAATAATAATAATAATAATAATAATAATAATAATAATAATAATAATAATAATAATAATAATAATAATAATAATAATAATATTAAAATAAAGTAATTAGTGGTGATTAATAGTGAAATATTATGTTTAGCATTTTAACCCTAGAACACTGAACTGGGGTAATATTTACCCCACACCTCTATTTGACTCTGTCTCTATATGATATTTTTGAGCTACACCTTTGTGGTTCTCAGTACCTTCAAATGAATGTCTGGCCTAATAGTAGAAGGTATCTCGGTGTTCCTAGCCCAATTAGTTTTTAAGTTATTTTTGTGCAAAGTCATTTTTACCCCAGTTCAGTGATAGTGTAGGTCTGATTTTACAAAAAAATCCCAGTTCAGTGATAGTGTGAGGTGATATTTTGGATCCTCCTGAAAATTTTAAATGTTGTTGTAGTTGGTTTTTAACGTTTTTTTACAGTTTATATATATATATATATATATATATATATATATATATATATATATATATATATATATATATATATATATATTTAATATATATATATATATATATATATATATATATATATATATATATATATGATATATTATTTCTTTATTTACAGCCTTTGAATTGAGAAGAATTATAATAAAAATAAAAATAAAAAATAACAATAATAATAATAATAATAATAATAATAAATAATAATAATAATAATAATAATAATAATAATAATTAATAATAATAATAATAATTTTAAAATCAGAACAATGGCCAGAAAAAGGCTTTCTGATTCCACTCTTCAAAAACAACTCGATGTTACTGGTGCAGAGACAGAGACAGAAACCTTATTTACCTGTAGTGAACCAGGAAGCGAAGATGAGGACGAAATAGAATTTGAAGGCTTTTATGATAGCGATGACGAAAAAGAATATTTTCCTGATGCAGAAGAAGATTCTAGTGATGACGAATATGCCACTCCCCCAAAAAGAACTCGTGGAAATAAAAAAAAATGTGCGAGAAATGTAACTTTGGAGTCAGTGATAGGCCCTTTCACTAACATTCAATTTAGTGATGATGATGAGGATGAGGATATGATACATACTGATCCACCTAAAAAGAGGACTAAATTTCGCACATCAACCCCTCGAAAACATACTTTTCATGCTACTGCTGGTTCTGCTGCTTCTACTTCTTCGGACCCTGCTGCTGGTTCTGCTGCTATTTCTTCGGACCCTGCTGCTGGTTGTGTTGCTTCTACTTCTTCAGACCCTGCTGCTGGTTCTGCAGTTGGTAGTCGAGGTCCATCTCAGTCCAAACCTACTCGGGGTTCTGTTGTCTACTTCGAAGATATAAGCATAACAGCAAAGGATGACTTCAAGTGGCATTGTCGGCCATGTAATCCCCCAGCATCTCGAACGCCATCACATAATATTATTCGTTTTACTGAAGGGCCAACACCGCAAGCACAAACTGCAGACACGCCAGAAAAGTGTTTCAACTTGATTTTTGATGATAAAATAATAAAGGAGATCGTAGAGTGGACAAATAAAAAAATTGAAATAATGGCCAAAGGTTATAAACGCCAAACACTGTCTGTTACAACAACCGAACCAGCTGAGGTCAGAGCATTATTAGGGATATTGCTTTTCACTGCTTGTCAGAGGGACAACCATCTGTCCACCCGAGAAATGTTTAATCCCAAAACTGGGAATCAAGTGTACCGTTCGGCAATGTCAGAAGATCGCTTCAGCTTCTTAATTTCTTGCTTACGGTTTGATGACCCCGCTACAAGAGATGATAGGAAGAAAACAGACCCATTTGCAGCAATAAGAACAGTTTGGGATATTTTCATAGACAACTGTGAAAAAATGTACACTCCCAGCGAAAATCTAACAATTGACGAGCAACTTCTAGCATTCAGAGGGAAATGTCCCTTTCGAATGTATATCCCCAATAAACCAGCCAAATATGGGATAAAGCTGGTATTTTGTAATGACAACAAAAGCAAATATTTGTTAAGGGCTCTGCCATATTTGGGAAAGAAGGGGACAAAACCTGAAAATCCCAAAATTGGACTTGGACATCATTTTACAAAATATCTAACAACCCCTTACCATCATTCAAATAGAAATGTTACAACCGACAATTGGTTCACGTCCGTGAATCTAGTAGAAGATCTCTTAACCAATTGTGGAATGACCCTTGTAGGAACACTAAGATCAAATAAAAGAGAGGTACCTGCTATTATGAAAGACAAAAAAGAACGTGAATATGGATCAAGTGCCTTCCTATTTAGGAAAGAGATGACAATGGTTTCTTACGTTCCATCATCATCAAAAACAAAAAAGAAGTTGGTCCTGCTACTATCCTCAATGCATTCTCAGCCGAAAATTACTCCGCAAACAGGAAAGCCAGTAATAGTAGAATACTATAACTCTACCAAGGGTGGCGTCGACACCTTTGACCAAATGTGTTCAACATACTCTTGCTCCAGAAAAACAAAAAGATGGCCCATCTGCATCTTTTACGGAATGATCAATGCGTGTTCAATTAATTCATGGGTAATTTACAAAGAAAACATGCAAAGAAACCACAAAAAACGAATGATGAGACGATCATACATGACTGAACTTGCAATACAACTCATCTCCCCATGGGCTAAACATAGGGCCACAATTCCATCTCTCTCGCGAGCAGTACGAAACATAATTATTGACCTATACGACATTGAGGAAACAAACGTTGAGCAGGCCGACATTCCTGTTTTACCCAGAACTTACCCTATGAAGAGGTGCAGCACCTGCACCAGGGCTGAAGATAAAAAGACAAAGTACAGATGCTGTCTCTGTCAAAAGCCAGTGTGCACCAACCATTTCCACCCAGTATGTCTCACTTGCCATAAAGTATAAACCTGCCAGGTAAGCCAACATTTATAAATAACTAAGTAAAAAAATATCTAATAAAAAAAATAAATAACTAATAAAGAAAATAAATAACTAAGTAAATAAATAAATGAATGAATAAATAAATAAATAAATAAGTTAATAAATAAAATTATCACCTATTATCATACCATGAAAAAAATATTTGCTTTTGCGAAAAAAAAATCTCATATTTTTTTGAGTCTCAAAGATCTTACCCTTTTTCTCTCCCAACCTTTACAGGTATAATTCAGCCTTTGAAGACAAAAGGAAAATGAATGGAGGCTCCATTATACTATTTGCGTATATATGAGTAGCAGCAGAAATATATATATATATATATATATATATATATATATATATATATATATATATATATATTAAGAAGGTTAGTTATGCATATACATGAAGGTTATATATATATATATATAAGATATAGTGATAAAATTATAAAATTTTTTGGAAAGTCACAAAATTCTGACCATTTTCATCTCCCGTACAGGTTTTGTTCAATGAGTTCAAATGAAACTGAAATGCTGACGTCTCAAATATCCACTTTGAGTATTTCTCATTCTCTTTACTTTATATTTATATAAAATAAATTTACTTACACCATTTTTTCCAAAAGGATTTTGTAATTTGAATTTTTTTCAAAACTTTTTATATTAAACCTAGGTTTAGTAAAGATAGAATATAAAAACAAGGTTTAATAACATTTAATAAAATTTTAAAATTAGGTATTTTTAATTAATTTTTGAAATTGGGGTAACGCTTACCCCGGTTCAGTGTTACAGTAAATAAACAAAAATAAGCAGTTCAGTACTCCTTAGGTCATCATCAATATTAATGATAATACACTGTATCTTCGGGCTCATATTTCAACAAAAATTGGTCGGTAACCGCTCATTGCCTATATATATATATATATATAGCAATAGATATATATATATATATATATATATGTTATATATATATATATATATATATATATATATATAAGTTACTCCCGGTAGCTCAGTGGTTGAGCACTCGCTAAACAAAGTGAGAGTCCCAGGTTCGCAACTGGTCAGGTGGGAGAATGTGAGCTGCTCTCTCCTTGGGCTGTTTTCAAGGTCCTGCTCGGACGTTAATGGAGTACACCCCCTAATAGGGCCTGCCCGTGAGCGGTGGTGACATCTGTAAAAAAACAAAGAACACACGCATATATATATAGTAATATTAAGATTGCGATATATATAAGGTATGAGGAAAGGTGGAGTATATATATATATATATATATATATATTTATATATATATATATAGGTGTTATAAATATATATAGAAAGGTAAGTATATTTATGTATATATATATATATATATATATATATATATATATATATATATATATATATATATATATATAGAATAGAGATAGGTAGGTAGATATGGAGAAATATATATATATATATATATATATATATATATATATATATATATATATATATATATATATATATATATATATATATATATATTATATATATATATATATAATTTAAGCTAATTTCAATGTTTTAATATACTAATATTTTCTAAAATTATTTTTATTTATTTTAGGAAAAATTAATTGTATCGTGCAAACAGAAGTGGCAAATGGTATAACTATATCAGGGAAAAGGAAAAATTCCAATTTTAATTCCATTCAGAAACTTACCACCAATACCATATATCATTAGCATCTGTCACAGAGCTTCCCTATTAATCCTGTCATACCCCTATTGGAATTCCATAAAACCTAAATAAATTTTTTCTTCTTATCACTCACTTTCTTACACATTTGCTTCATTGTAAAAAGTTTAATCTACACATCCTCTACCACTTCGAAATGTATATTGTTCTTCAACAATCGCTTCCCTATTCATTCAACACACTCTTTTAACCAGCATATATTTTACCTACAACATTCAGTGAAACAATTCTCCTATGGTTTCTACAGTCTCCCTTATCTCCTTTACCCTTATAAAAGGGTACTATTTCTGCTCTCCACCAATCCTTCGGAACTATACCTTCCACAAACGCTTTGTTACACAACTTCCATGTTCAGTCAATCACAATCTCACCTCCATTTATGAACATTTCACCAATAATTTCATTTCTACCTTCTGAATTACAATTCTTTCACTTCCTCACTCTACCTATTACCTTCTCCCTACAAATTACTTAATCCATAAAATAACTACTTCATCTTGCATCATCAAACCCAAACACATTCACTATCACCCCTTCATTACTGCCAATGTTATGCAGATTTTTAAAGTGTTCCCTCCACACTCTCCTCACATCCATTTCATCAGTCACGAAAGTACAATCCCTATTCATTATTCTATGAAAATCCCCCTTACTCTCTTTCTTAATCTTTAGTACTTCCTTTAAGAAGAGCTTCCTATTCCCTTGAAAGTCTCAATTCATCCTCCTTCCAAACTATTCATTTCCTTCTTTTTCACCCTGAGCGTTTCCAACCTTTATTCTTCCTTTTTTCCTCCATATATATATTTCTATACTCCTATCATTCGAAACATCATTATTGACTTTTAGCACATCAATCACTCCTCTTTTTTACTTTTAACCACTTGCATCACCTCTTCATTCCACCACTCACTATTAACATTCTTACTCCATACTTTAGCACATTTACATACTTCTCTTGCAATACTAACAAAGGTTTTCTTCATTTGTTTCCAGATTTGTTCAGTTCCATCTTGTTCACATTCAGCTAATTTATTTGCAAGTGCTTTCACGTACTTTTCCTTAAAACCCTGTTCACTTAGCTTCTCAATTTTAACTCTCAAAACTTCCTCCCTTTTTCTTTCCTCTTCATCCATTAATTTTACATAAACAAGCAAAATGATCTGATATTCTCATACCCAACTTCTTCACTGATTTAACATCGAATACACTCCCCAACCTATCCTTTTTCACCAAAACAAAACCAATCATACTTTTCAATTCGATATCTTCTCTGCATACACCAAAGCTCGTATACTTTTGGAGACTCTTGTGTTCGAAGAATGTAATACTTACACACATACTTCTCACTTAGCAGAAATCAATCACCTTCCTACCACTCTCATTTTCTCCCGCAACCCCAAAGGCACCTTATGCCATCTCTCTCTCAATCACCTATCCAACCATTCAAATCCTCTGACCCAATCATTCTGAAGCTCTTACTGACCTCGTCAAAAGAATCTTTTATATGATATCAGAAAGTCTCACTCTGCTCAACTTTACTCTCAGATGAACCACATGCTACAACTACAGATACCTTGACCTCAAAGTTTAATTTAGCCATTAGC
>JABUQX010032079.1:52500-57500 GCA_015478945.1 Trachelipus rathkii
ATATATATACTATATATATATATATATATATATATATATATATCATGCCCCAAAAGTAAGTGTACTGATGTCGTATTTAATTATTTATTGGACTTACCTGAAATTACAAGTTATCTCCTTCGAAATATGACCATTGGGAGGTTACACAGCGGTTCCAACGTTTCTTCCACTGTTCGTAGCAGTACCGGAAATCATTTTCCTGAAGTGTGTTTAGTTCACGTGTTACAGTATTTTTTATGTATTCCATTGTCCCAAAATGATGACCCTTCAATTTCATTTTCAACTTAGGGAAGAGGTAGAAATCTCACCGAGCTAGATCTGGGCTGTATGGATGATGTGGAAGTACTTGAATGTTTTTCTTCGCCAGAAATTCTATAATTGAGAGCTCAGTGTAAGATGGCGCTGTTATCGTGGTGCAGCATCCAATCGTCTGCAAGGTCTGTTCTGATTCACTGAGCTCGTTTTCAAAGTCGTTCCAAGACATCTTTGTAAAAGACATGATTAACTTTGTTTTTTTTTTTTTTTTTTTTACAGTTTTCACCACCACTCACGGGCAGAGCTCTATTCAAGAGGGGGTGTTACACGCCTCAGAATTGAACAACTAACGTAAATTACGCAGATGAGCACAGACGCAGGCTTTGAAGTGGGGGAGATTAAATTCAGTGGTAAACACAGAAGATGGAAGAGAATTCCACAAAACAGAGGTGGCAGGACAGAAGGAAGCACCGCAGCTAACTAGTCTAGAGTTACCAATATCAACACAAAACTCATGCACAGATACAGCACCCCTTGTTTTACGAGGGAGAAGTAAAGGTGGTGGTACGCGAGTGATAAGTTCCCTCGAGCACCTGCCGCTGCGGTACCTATAGAAAAGAAATAAAGTACCAACATCGCTGGAAAGTACAGAACAGTTTATAAACCTTTTGGCCTTTGACTCGACCCTATCTAAAAGCCGGGTGAAACCAAAACCCCCCAGTTATGAGCAGCAGTATTCCATACAAGGGCGGATGAGGCCCTTGTATAGCTGGAGCAACTGAGAAGAGGAAAAAAATCTTGCGGTCTAAACAGAACTCCCAGTTTCTTTGAGGCCACCTAGCAACCGTTGTGATGTGAGGTTTCCAAGACATTTTTTGTTTTATTTAAGCCAAGGATGTTTATATTGTCAACAGGAAGACGAGAGAACGTCGAAGATAGGAAAGTTAAAAGGTATCTTAGAGAGGGAGATTTGTAGAAGTTGGGTTTTTAAAGAATGAATTTCACCAAGGTTCAGACGATCCCACCCGAAATTCTATCCAGCATAAGCGAGAATAGAATCGAAAGATTAAGAAGGAGGGGCAATTCTAGAAGTAAAAGAGGGAGCAAGAATTGAAATGAGTTGAAGAATGAAGGGTTGAGTTCATCGCATATGAGTGGATAGAGTTAAGTGTGCAGGTTGAGAAGATCATTAATGAAAAGTAAGAATAAGTAGGAGATAAGACAGAACGAGGAACACCACTATTGACAGAAAAGGAAGAAGAAGTCACCCCATCAACAACAGCCGATATTGAAAGAAAACTAGGCATAAGTAAGCAAAGAGAAAGAGGGAACCCAAAGGAGGGAAGCTTGGAGAGCAGTGACGCGTGCCATACCCTCAAATAATTTGGATATGTCAGCGCCCCACGCAAGTCTCTCCGTAGTTCCTAAGGGAGGAAAACATAAATAGTAGATGGACAGGTATATCGCCAGTAGACCTCGAGAGTCGAAAGCCATACTGACGATCTGAAAGAAGTGAATGAGATTCCAGATGATCTAAGAAATGAGAGTTGAGAAGGGTTTCAAAGATCTTAGATAGAATACAAGCGAGAGCTATAGGGCGATAGTTAGAAGGATCAGAGCGGCTTCCTTTTTTTCGGAACAGGTTGGACATGTGCGTGCTTGCAACACTGGGGGGAAGTGTTAGTATTGAGACATAGAGAATATAGTTGAGCGAGGGGAGGGGCCAGCATGGAAGCACACTCCCTCAAAATACGGGGAGAAATGCAATCCGGGCCACCCGCCTTCCTAACGCTCATAGATTTCAGGAGCCTATGCACCCGACCAAAATGTAATCACAGGCAAAGGCATAGGACACCTGAGAGGAGAAGGAGGAGGAAGAGGAATGTCAGAATCGTCCAGGGTTGAGTTAGAGGAAAATAGGAGGCCGAAGAGATTGGCCTTTTTGCACTCCCGATACGCACTGTCTCTAGCCTGAATGGCCAGAGAACAAGCACGATTGAACCATGGATTATGCGGAGAGAAAGATTTAGTCGAAGAAGGAATGAACCTGCTCATCCCATCAGCGATTATAGCTCCCACCTTATCAGCAGAAGCCGAAGCGTCACCCAGTCAAAGCAGTCATTGCAATTGTAGTTTGCGTAGAAACAACGCACGGCCCCCCAATCGGGCTAATGAACGTGCCAGAAAAAAACGCGTAGGAAGGTACAAATTCCTTGTGCACAATACCACGGATGTCGAAAAAAAGCAATAATCAGTGTTTTCACCTTGGACTTGCTCATACGTGCTTTCTTCAGACGAGGAGATTTTTTTGTGTGCCATTCCGCACTTTGCCGTTTGGTTTCAGGATCGTACTCAAAAACCCGTGATTCATCGCCTGTTATAACTTTATCCAAAAAATTATGATCCATTTCGAGAATTTCAAGTAAATCTTGACAAATTTTGACCCTGTTCGCTTTCTGCGCCACAGACAAGTCTTTCGGCACTAGTTTTGCACAAAATTTTCGCAAGTGCAAATGGTTCGTTAAAATTCTATGAACTGCATTTTTATCCAAACCAGTTTCTTCTGCAATCACTCTGACACTGAACCGGCTGTCTCTCTCTATCACAGCTCTAACAACTTCCACATTTTCATAGTTTGTTGACTAGATTGGTCTTCCACAACGAGGGTCGTCTTCAACATTTTGTCGGCCCTCTATGAAAGCTTTGTGCCACTTAAAAACAATAGTCTCGATAGAAATGGCATTCCATAGCTTCGTTTATAGAAGCATGTTTCAGTGGTAGACGTGTTACGTTTCCCCAGAATTTGATAGCGTACCGCTGTCAATTTACCTGCATGGCAAAACGTAACGAGGATAGAAAACATGCCCATACACAAAAAAATGTAGTGCAAAAACGTAACGAGGTTAGAACACGCACATACATAAACAGATGTAGTGCAAGACTGACTTTATAAATCTAGTTAAAACTGGTATGGATATGGAGCCTAGGTAACTAGCTACCCACTCGTATACATCACAGAGGAGCTACATTACTCTGTCGTTCATGGGATGTTCAGTAAACTTACTTTTGGACAGAGTGTCATATATATTATATATATATATATATATATATATATAATATATTATATATATAGTATATTATATATATAATATGATATATATAATATATAATATATATATATTATATATATATATATATAGTATAATATAATATATAATTTATCTATATAGTATATATATATAATCACTTTCTTCTTTTTAAAATAATTTCTCTTTGAACTGCCTGAGCATATGTAATATAAATTTATTCAAAACAATTGTTTCTTAAAAATGAAACCTTCAATAAAATCCTCCTATAACAATGCCCTTAGATCCGATTTTATTATTTTTAAAGGAGAAAATAAGCTCTCAACATCCACTTGACTAGGAGGTAAAGCTCTTTGGGGAAGCCGCATCTTGCAAAATTTTAGGATAGCTAGAGATTGCCTCTTTAACTGTTAACTTTGATTTCCAGTCGATTTTCATTATTTCATCTAATACCTTATGGAATTCTACTTTATATTTTTTTTATAGGATTTTTAGGTTAAAGGTCTTTTTTCAATCGCTTTTCCGCATGTTCCAGTTTGTCCCATTGTTTGTCAAATTTGACTCCTTCATCTTCATATGACAAGATACGACAAGGAAGGATACCTGAAACTGCTGAACTATCTAACTCCGACCCAGATTTCTGTTTGATAGTGTTATTCCTTTTATGTCTTAGCTCACAAAGAGCGTTCTTAGCTTCTAATATCAGATCTTCAGTTCTGAGGAAAATTCTGAACTGTGGATCAACATAGATGTTCGACAAAATTTTTTTGTTTTCAGTTAACATTCTTTCCCTTCCTTACATGGATTTTTTATGTCATTTGCTCGAATTCCTTCTTTTTAAAAAAAATTTCTGCAGTCAAGTCTTCTAATTGAATATTTTTGGTTGTAAAGTATAGGTATAACAATGCCCTTAGATCCGATTTTATTATTTTTAAAGGAGAAAATAAGAAAGAGAAAAAGTTCAGAGTACCGGCAGTCATCATACTAATACAGTCTTTTAGATGCAGAAGCCTTTCGAGCATAAGACATGTACTTCCCCATCTTTTCTCTTGATCTAATATTACCACATTTCCAGCTTGATGCTTTAAAACGTTCATTAATTTTGAGGTACGTGCTGCTTTTGCTATTTGCCTCGCCTTGCTTATAAGATTTGCTGAATGAGTATTGCAGAGACAATCGCACTGCCAACGTAAAGTATAAACTCTACACATCATGTGTGCAATGGTAACGTCATCAGACGTAGTGTTATCATAGTTTTATCAAGTTCATTCTGAAAACAACTATTACTTCTTCGTTTTGACATTCAATGAAATCAGTATCACATTCACCAGCTTCCTGTTCCTCATCCTCATTGTCCTTATTTAATTTTTTAATCGTACTGATCATGTTATCCATTATCCGTAAAAAAGCTAATCATTTGCCTCTTTTATGTCGAATTATTTTAAAACGTAAATAACAAGTTCTTGCATATGTTAGCTGAAATATTGCGATTTGGTATCTCTTACTGCTAACGTTTTAGTAATATTGTTTTTATCTTTGTCCACATATGAAATAATGGCAAAACAATTTATCTTTGCCATTGTGTAAGCATCCATTTTGAAATGCACAAACCATCCCTTTAATTAATTTTTAAGTTTATTTTTTTGCTTATCCGCTTCT
>JABUQX010032079.1:60000-71490 GCA_015478945.1 Trachelipus rathkii
ATAAATAAATAATAAATAGTTTGCGCGAAGGTATCTCTATTTTCGGTTGTTTGTTTGTGCCGCCGCAGCCGTCAGCCTGGAATGGCCTTGGTTTCCGGCGAGTGCCACCCCATTCGGAGAAAGGGTGCGTGGTTCCTTCCAGATAGGGAAACTTTTCTTAGAAGGTAAAATGCACCGGAGTGCGTAAGAGAAAGAAGAAGAAGAAGAGGAATGAGGAAGAGAGGAGAAGGACGAAGGAGGAATGAGGAAGAAGGAGAACGAGAAAAGAGGAAGAATGGTGTTTGGAACCCCCGGAGGAGGTCCCCAACTGAAATAAAAGAATAAAGAAATGCACGGATGCATAAGAGGAAGATTGAGAGAAAGGAGGAAGACGAGTTGGTACAGGCACGATGCTGGAGCCCTGTTGTGCAGGTTGCTGAGTTAGTAAACATTCGTTTTAATCTTCAGACTGACATTTCTATTTTTCAAAATCTCGTTTTTCTTTTTATAAACGTCAAATAAAATATATTGTTTGCTAAATTATGTTTAAAATAATTTATAAGTTATAAGTTTCATTCTTTATGTTTTTAAATTTTTTTGCTTTCCATTATTAAAATTTTAATAACTTTTTTTTTTATTTTATTTTGTTTTTACTAAAAAAATATTCTTTTATCTCGTACTGTGACTTAAAAATTTGGCGTTTATCATTATATAAATACCCCCCGCCTAGCAGGTATTTAGTTGTAAATCAGTTGATAAATAAAGATAATCAAACTGCCCTTGCCTACCCATTCGTGATTATTGATCTATTGATCTATACTATTGAATCTAAAATTGACTATTGATCTTAAATGATTTCTCAAGTCATTATTTTTTTATTTATAAAATTATGTTTTACATACCCTCTAAGCAGTAAAATCAGTTTTAATCAAAACTTTGCCCTCAAGCCACCCAACCTACCATCCAGTCCGATCATGATCTATTGATCTATTGATCATTTATCTATGATTCAAGTCATAATTTGATAACAAAACAAAACTTTTATACTTTTTAATGGTTATAACTTTTAAAAAAAATGTAAATTTTTACATACCTTAAAGCAGTATTTCAGTAAATCAGTTAATCAGTTAATCAAACAGCCCTCTAATCTCCCCTACCCATCCATGATCTATTGATTATTGATCTATTGAAATCTAATGACATGATATAGATTCCAAGTCTATTTTGTTATAACAAAAACCAAAACTTTTATACTTTTTATATTCATAACTTAAAAAAAATTGATTTCTTCCATGCCTTGAAACGCAGGACCTTTGGTTGATTTTTAAATCAGTACACAATCTTAAAGTAAGTTAGGTAAAGCCAATCAGTAAATCAGTAAGCACAGTGTTTTAAACAAGTAAATCAGTTTAAAATATCAGTAAATTCAACCACCCACTCTATCCCCTACCCAAACATAAATCCAATTGATCTATTGATCATTGATTCTATTGATCTATATTGATTTAAGTAATAGTGGTTGATTAAAAAATTGTATGTTTTGCATTACTCGTAAAGCAGTAAATAGTTTTAAAAACAGGGTAAAATCAACTACCCTCCAACCACTCCTAACTTCCATGATCTATTGATCTATTGATCTATTGAATCTATTGATTCAAGTCATATTTTTTATTTAAAATTTGTTATGTTTTACATACCCTTTAAAGCAGTAAATCATTTAATCAAACTGCCCCCGGCCACCCTCCTACCCATTTCGTTGAATATATCTATTGATCTATTTATGATTTTCAAGTTCTATTCTATTTAAAAGTTATTGTTTTAAAACCCTAAAGCAGTAAATCAGTTAAATCAAACTACATCCAGCCACCCTCCTACCCTACCATGATCTATTTCCATGATCTATTTGATCTATTGATCTAAATTTATTCAAGTCATATTTTCTATTTTTAAAAGATTGTTATTTTTACATATACCCTAAAAGCAGTAAATAAATCAGTAAATCAGTTAAATCAGTATAAAGCAGTAATCAGTAAATCAGTAAATCAGTAAATCAGTAAATCAGTAAATCAGTAAATCAGTAAACAATTCAAAGTTAAATCAAACTGCCTTCCATTCATCCTCCTACCCTTCCATGGTCTATTATCTTTTGAAATTTTTTTTCCCCTATTTTGATCTATTGATTAAGTCATATTTTCTATTAAAATTGTTATTTTACATACCTAAAGCAGTAAATCCAGAATCAGTTAAAAAACTGCCCTCCTTACCCCTTCCGTGATCTATTGATCTATTGATCTATTGATCTAATGATTCAAGTCATATTTTGTATAGACATAACACAAAAACTTTTATTTATTTTGTTTTTTTCTAAATATTTGTTTTTTTACTTAAAAATTTATTCTTTTTATGTTTATAACTTAAAAAATTTGCTTTTTTATTTCCCCTAATACAGTAAATCTGTAAATTAGTAATCAAACCACCCACTCTTTCCTCCTACCCATCCATGATCTATTGAATATTGATCATTGATCCTTTATCTATTGATTCAACATATTTTGTATAGCCATAACATGAAAAATAATTCTTTCTGTAGTTGTTGTTTTAAGTCGTGTTTTGTTGTTGCATTTGTTGCAGTGTTGATGTTGTTGTTGTGAAATGTTTTATTGTTGCGTTGAAATGTTGTTTGTTGTTGTGTTGTTTGTTGTGTTGTTGCTGCTGCTGTTGTTGTTGTTGTTGCTGTTGTTGTTGTTGCTGTTGTTGTTGCTGTTGTTGTTAAATATATCAAACGTTCAAAGTTAAATGAAAATATGCAACACTTTTTCAAACATATCTCTAAAAAATATTAATGTTAATTTCTACATTAACATTACAATATTAAAAACTAAGCAAAAATATACTCATCCATGCCATATCCGATACAGCAATCATTAACAAGGTAACTAAATTAGAAGTTTCAACTCCAGCAGAAGTCAGCATAACAATCTCAATCTTTACCATATACAACCGCACAAAAAAGATTATATTATTATATTATTATTCATATTTATGATTATTATTATTATTGATTATTATTATTATTATTATATTATTTATATATTATTATTATTATTATTATTATTATATTTATTATATTATATTATTATTATTCCACATAAATCTCACAATACAAAACGCGTGCGATCACTTTGCCTGCAGGTCCACAACTAGAAAATTGGTTGGTAAATTGCTCTCTACCCGATACCTAAACATTACGTAATCTTGTTACGCTCAATTGATAGCCAATCAGAGAACTGCATTTGCTATACCATCACGGACAGCCAATGAAATTCGATGGAATGACTCATTAATCTTAATATCTTTTGACACATGTGAAGGGTAACGAGATTGATTACTTTGTACCCGATATCTTTTGACACATGAGAAGGTTAACGAGATTTATTACCTTGTCCTTACTTAACATCTGTTTTTAACTCTTTAACAGTAGTTTTATTATTATTATTATATTATTATTATTATTATTATTATTGATTGTTATTATTATTATTATTTATTATTATATTACTTATTATTATTATTATTTAGTTATTATTATATTATTATTATATATATTATTATTATATTATTATTATTATTATTATTATTTATTATATATATTATTTATATATGTATATGAACATAACAAACCTAACAAACCACACACACACACACACACACACACACACACACACACACACACACAATAATTATAGACACTTTACTTAATACATTAGACTGGCAATATCGTACTAACTTACTGATAACATGATGCTATTTCTATGATGTCCAAGCAGATGTGCAACATTTTTAAACGTTGCTGGAAGACATTTTCAATTTTTCACATGTTTAATATAAACATTTCGTTTTGTTGTATTTTCTTTTACGTTTCTGTTATTCTTTATATTTATATTTTGTTAAAAGTTAGTTATTTATTTATTTATTTTAGTTTTATTTATTTTTATTTTATTTATTTAAAATAATCTATATATTTTTTAAAAACTTTTATTTATTTTTGCTTATTCTGTTTAAAAAGATTTTGTTTTAACTAAAATTTATTTCATTTTATGTATATAACTTAAAATATTTGCATTTTTACATACCCTAAAGCAGTAAATCAGTAAATCAGTTAATTAAACCACCCACTCTATCCTCCTACCCATCCATGATCTATTGATCTATTGATCTATCGATCTATTGATCTATTGATCTATTGATTCAAGTCTAATTTTTTACTAACATTTGAGGGAAAACATAAAATAAAAAATATAAGTTCCTTTCGGAACTGATCAACGAATATATGCTAACGTAGCAAAGTTTTCCCATTAATAAAGCTAACATAACATCACCTGAACTAAGAATATAATGTACAACAACAAAAATAGCATACCTTAAGCACGAATAAACAGCTAACATCAACAAAGTTCCACACTTAACAACAGTAAAGTAACTAACATAGCATACAAAAACGAACCAATTTCACACTTGTGTCAAGCATATCTCTAACATATCTATGTTAATTTTACATTAGCATTGTAATATTTAACAAAAAATTTGTTACGTTAACAGTATATTCGTAGGTCTGTATGATAATTAGACAACGTTATGATAAATTTTTAAATATTACCACGTTAATGTAAAATTAACATTGATATGTTATATAATATGCTTGACAAAGTGTGAATAGGTTACGTTTTTGGTATGCTTATGTTAGTTACTTTACTGTTGTTAAGTGTGACACTTTGTTAATGTTAACTGTTTACGGATGCTTAAAGGTTATGCTATTTTGTTGTTGTACATTATATTCTTAGTTCAGGTGATTTTATGTTAGGCTTTATTAATGGGGAAAACTTTGTTGTGGTATCATATATCGTTGGATCAGTAGCATAAAAACTTTATTTTTTATGTTATGTTTCCCTCAAAATGATACTCGAATGACTTGAATCAATTAGATCCAATAGATCAATAGATCGATAGATCAATAGATTACAATAGATCATGGATGGGTAGGAGTGGTAGGGTGGGATGCTTGATTAGCTGTTTACTGATTTACTGCTTTTAGGTATTGTAAAAATGCAAATATTTTAAGTTATACATAAAATGAAATAAATTTTAGTTAAACAAAATCTTTTTAAACAGGAATAAGCAAAAATAAATAAAAGTTTTTAAAAAATATATAGATTATTTTAAATAAATAAAATAAAAATACATACAAAAATAAATAAATAAAAAACAACAACTTTTAACAAAATATAAATATAAAGAATAATAGAACGTAAAAGAAAATACATAACAAAACGAAATGTTTATATTAAACATGTGAAAAATGTAAATGTCTTCCAACGACGTTTAGAAAATGTTACACATCTGCTTGACATTATAGAAATAGCAGTCATGTGATCAGTAAGTTAGTGCGATGATTGTCTGACTAATGTATTAATTAAAGTCTCTATAATTATTGTGTGTGTTTGTGGTATATGTGTTTTAATTTGTGTGTGTGTGTGTGGTGTTTGTGGGTTGTTTAGTTTAGGTTTGTTATTTTCATATACATATATAATAATTAAAATAATAATAATATAATAATAAATAATAATAATAATATAATAATATAATAATAATAATAATAATTAATATAATAATAATATAATAATAATAATAATAAATAATAATAATAATAATAAAAAATAATAATAATAATAATTAATAATATAATAATAATAATAATAATAATATAATAATAATAATAATAATATAATAACATAATAATTAATAATACATAATTAATAATAATAATAATAATAATAATATAAAATTAAAAACTACTGTTTTAAATAAAAACAGGATGTAATAAGGACAAGAGTTAATAAACTCGTTACCCTTCTCATGTGTCAAAGGATATTGGGAGAAAAAAGAAAGTAATAAATCTCGTTACCCTTCACATGTGTCAAAAAAGATTTTAAGATTAATGAGTCATTCCTCGAAATTTCATTGGCTTCCGTGATGGTATTGCAAATGTGCAGTTCTCTATTGGCCTTATCAATTGAGGTAACAAATTACGTAATGTTTAGAGGTATCGGGGTGTTCGTAAGAGAGCAATTTACCAACCAATTGTTCTAGTTGTGGACCTGCAGGGAAAGTGATCGCACGCGTTTA
The DNA here is from genome assembly GCA_015478945.1 of Trachelipus rathkii. Lineage (NCBI taxonomy): Eukaryota > Metazoa > Arthropoda > Malacostraca > Isopoda > Trachelipodidae > Trachelipus > Trachelipus rathkii. The sequence goes on from JABUQX010032079.1 coordinate 66,163, forward strand.
TTGGTATGTGAGATCTATGTGGAATTAATAATAATAATAATAATAATAATAATAATAATAATAATAATAATAATAATAATAATAATAATAATAATAATAATAATAATAATAATAATAATAGTAAAAGCATAAACTAAGTATTAAAAATAACAACCAATAATAATAAAAATAATAATAATAATAATAATATTTTGTGCGGTTGTGTATGGTAAAGATTGAGATTGTTATGCTGACTTCTGCTGGTAAGTTGAAACTTCTAATTTTAGTTACCTTGTTAATGAATGCTGTATATCAGTTAGGCATGGATGAGATATATTTTTGCTTAGTTTTCAATATTATAATGTTAATGTAAAATAACATTAATATTTTAGAGATATGTTTTGAAAAAGTGTTGTATTGGTATATTATTATTTAGCTTTAATATTAGGTATATTTGACAGCATCGTCTACAAACAACAGCAACAACAACAACAGCACAACAACAACAACAACAGCAGCCAACGCAACAAACAACAACAAACAACAACAACAACAACAACAACAACAACAACAACAACAACAACAACAACAACAACAACAACAAAAAACGTAACTTTGTCATTAAAATTAACATCAAACAAACTGCAACAAATGCAACAACAAACACGACATTTCAACAACAACAACTACAGCCAAAAAAATTTTATTTTTTTATTTTATGCTTTTAAAAAATAGACTTGAATCAATAGATCAATTAAGATCAATAGATCAATAGATCAATAGATCAATAGATCATGATGGGGCAGGAGGGTAGGTAGGATGGTTTGATTTTAACTGATTACAGATTTACTGCTTAGGTTAGGGTATGTAAAAATGCAATTTTTTAAGTTATAAACATAAAAAGAATAAAATTTTTTAGTAAAAACAAAATTTTAAAGAAAACAAAACAAAATAAATAAAAGTTTTTGTGTTATGTCATACAAAATATGACTTGATCAATAGATCATAGATCAATAGATCAATAGATCACGGGAAGGGGTAAGAGGGCAGGGTTTTTGGTTTGATTACTGATTTACTGCTTAGGTATGTAAAACATAACAATTAATAGAAAAATATGACTTAAATCAATAGATCATAAGAATAGAATCAATTAGACCAATGGAAGGGTAGGAGGATGAATGGAAGGCAGTTTGATTTACTGATTTTACTGATTTACTGAGAATTTACTGATTACTGCTGTACTGAATAATTTACGCTTTACTGATTTTACTGAATTTACTGATTTACTGCGCTTTAGGGTATGTAAAACATACCAATTTTAATAGAAAATATGATTGAATCAAAAAATCAATAGATCAATAGATCAATAGATCAATAGATCATGGGTAGGGTAGGAGGGTGGTCTGGATGTAGTTGATTTACCTGATTTTACTGCTCCGCCTTTAAGGGTTTGTTTCTTTAAAATTAGTATTTTAATAGAAAATATGACATTGATCAATAGATCAATGGATCAATAGATCATATTACCACGAATGGTAGAGGGTGGCCGGGAGGGCCAGTTTTGTTAACTGATTTACTGCTTAGTATTGTTGAAAAATAACAATTTTAATAAAGAAATATGCTTGAATCAATAGATCAAATAGATCAATAGATCAATAGATCAAGATAAATCAATAGATCAATTAGATCAATGAGATCATGGAAGTGTAGAGTGCGTGGAGTAGTGTGATTTACTGATTATCTGATTTTTTGCTTAGGGTATGTAAAAAATAACAATTTTAATAAAAAAATATGACTTGAATCAATAGAATAAAGTCAATTAGATCAATAGATCAATAGTCAATAGATCATGTATGGGTAGGAGGATAGAGTGGGTGTGTTTGATTTACTGATTTACGTGATTTACTGCTTTACTGATTTTACTGAATTTTTACTGCTTTACTGATTACTGAATTTTACTGATTTACTGCTTTAAGCTATGTAAAATACAAAATTTTTTTAAGTTATGAACATAAAAAGAATAATAAAAGTTTTGTTTTGTTATACAAAAAATGACTTGAATCATTATATCAATAGATCAATAGATCAATAGAACATAGATCATGGATGGGTAGGAGGAAAGAGTGGGTGGTTTTGATTTACTGATTTACTATTTACTGCTTTAAGGTATGTAAAAATACAAATTTTTTTAAGTATGAACATTAAAAAGTATAAAAGTTTTGTTTTGTTATACAAAATATGACTTGAATCAATAGATCAATAGATCAATATACCACAAATGGGCAGGAGGGTGGCCGGGGGCGTTGATTAACTGATTACTGCTTTAGGGTATGTAAAACATAACAATTTTAATAAAAAATATGACTGAATCATTAGATCAATAGACAATAGGATCAATAGAATCAATAGAGATCAATAGGATTCATGGAAGTGTAGGAGGTTAGTTTGATTTTATTATTTACTGATTTTACTGACTTAGAGTTATGCAAAAGATAAACAATTTTAATAAAAAATATGATTGAAGTTCAATAGACCAATAGATCAATAGATCAAAGATCAATAGATCAATAGATGCATGGAGGTAGGAGGGTAGGAGGGTAGTATTGATTAACTGATTTACTTTGAATTTACTGCTTACTGATTACTGATTTACGCTTTAGGGTATGTAAAAATGCAAATTTTTAGTTATAAACATTAAAAGAATAAATTTTTAGTTAAAAACAAAGATGTTAAAGAAAACAAACAATAGATCAATAGATAAATAGATCAATAGATCAATAGATCCACGAGGGGAGGAGGGCAGTTTGATTTACGATTTACTGATTTACTGCTTTAGGGTATGTAAAAATACCGCAAAATTTTTAAGTATATAAACATAAAAAGAATTATTAAAATTTTTTAGTAAAAACAATAAAATTTAAAAAGTAATTTAAAAATTAAATTGAAAGCAAAAATTAAAAAACATAAAGAAAAAACTTATTAAAACTTATAAAAATAAAACTTTATAAAATAAATTAGGACAAACAATAGTATTTTAGTTGACGTTTATAAAAAGAAAACGAGATTTTGAAAATAGAAAATGTCAGTCTGAGGTTAAACGAATGTTTTACTAACTCTCAGCACGCACAGTGCTCCAGCGTATCACGAGGAATGATGCGCGTTGTAACCAACATACAATGTACTATCTTGCTTTTTCTACACATACTTCTTTTTATGCACGACTCCGTTGACATATTATATGCTGAGATAATTAGCTCTTTATATATTATATCAACGTGTTGGTGTACTCACCTCGCTCTTACGCTGCGGTTAAAGATTAAATACACTTGTTTAGCGCGAGATACAATACGATTTTTTTTGTTCTCTTCTCTCCTCTTTTCACTCGAATAAGCCACCTTCTTCCTTACATACTCCCTCCTATATGGCGGTCCTTCTTCCTCCTTTCATTTATCTCGCCACTCCTCTCTGTCACTCTATGCGTCATGTCGGTTGGCTGTCTCCTCTTGAAACGCACTCTCGTGTCGCATTTGGTACAACTACGGTCATACTGATTAATATCCCTTTCCCTCTGAGGTCTGAAGGATACATCTTGAGCAACCCCTGTCTCATATTGCGTATGTGGCGTGCAGTCGTCCGGAGATTCCTTCCGCCCCTTCTTACGCTATCGAGCTCATGGCGTGCGAGCAAACGTGCGCACCAACCACTGTGCTCACACACAACCTCTGGATCGAGCACCCCTAGCATTGTACCTGTCGCTCGCTTACCTACTTATATACTATATTATATTAATTTATTTATATATTATATAAATTATTATTCTTTTTCTTTTTTTTAAATTATTTATTTATTTTTATTTTATTTTTTAGCAATACTATTATAATAATAATATATATTTTTATTTTTAAATATTATTTATTATTACATTCTGTATACTCTCTTATTTTATTTTTCTTAATTTATTTACTTATTTATTTATTTAATACTTCTTTTATTTATGTTATTTAATTTTATGTCATTAAGCTCTTTCCTGTGAAAATTATATTTAATATATTTATATATTGCTCGAATTTAATAGTTGAGCGATTTTAATAGGCAGAGTTCCTGTTCATTATTAATTAAATTTTATTATTAATTAATAATATTATATATATAATATTTATTTAATTTTATATTTTTTAATTAATTTTCGTTTATATATTGTATCCACTGCGGGTATACAATATATAGAATAACGAACCTTTTATTCGCTAGTTCAAAATTATAACCCTTCCGAGGCACGTGTCTCGATCTCGATTTTCGGCGTTTATAGGCTTATCTGCCATCCCAATATTTTAACGTACTCATATAATAATATCATAAACTATATATATATAATATATATATTATGTACCGGCTATTAATGAGAGGTGAAAGGTGCACCAGCTATATACCTATATATCAAATAGTCGAACACTTTCCTATACCACAACTATTAACTACTATATAGTCGCATATGGCCCGTTATTCAATTTTATATGTATTTGCGACTAGCAGTAATTAAAAGGATAAAAGGGGGGTATGAAGAAATATTTCTATACATGCCTGATAAGCTAGTGTAAGAGCGCGTACTCGCACTATCAATTTCTCACGATAGAGTTTAGTAATTATTAATATGAATACAAGTATAAATAAACACACAGAAATTATTAATTGTTATAATAAATATCAATAATTAATACATTATATTAAATATATATATATTATATTATTATATATAGATATATATATATTATATATAATAATAAGTATATATATATATTAATTATATATATATAATATAAGAATATATATATTATATATATATATTAATATATATATATATAATATTATTATATATATATTATAATTATATAATATATATTATATTATATTATATATATATATATAATATATATATTATATATAATTAAATATATATATTAATATATATATAATATATATATATATATATATATATTATATAATATATATATATATATATATATATATTAATAATATATATATAGTATATATATATATTTAATATATATATATATATATAGTATATATATATATTTATATATATATAATTTATATATATATATTAATATATAGTATTATATATATTAATATAATATAATATATATATATATATAATATATTTTAATATTATAAATATAATATATATATATATATATATTATATAATATATTTAATATATTATATATTATTATATATTATATAAATATATATTATATATTAATATATATAATATATATATATATATATATAAATATAATATTTAATATTATATATATATATATAATATAC
>JABUQX010032080.1:0-2500 GCA_015478945.1 Trachelipus rathkii
GCGATGAATGGAGCAAGTTGATTAGGAGCTATCTTTTAAATCTATCCCCACACTCCTTTCTTTGACATATTAAAGTGATCTATAAAAATTGCCAGTTTAAAATCTTTAAAAAGAAAAGAAAGAGTGTGCATGTGTTGTGAAGGAGAAGAAAGTGACAAACCTATCTGCATGGAATCGAAAAATGCATTCTTTGCAGGTCGAAAGGAACTGAATGATACTTCCTGTGACTTGGTGAAGCCGGCGTATATATTTATCATATATATATATAAATATATATATTAGTATAATAATATATATATAATATATATATATATATATATATATATATATATATACTTATATATATATATATAATATAATAATATATATATAATAATATAAATATATATAATATATATATAATATATATATAATATATATATATATATATAATATATTATATATATATATATAATATAATATATAGTAATATAATATATATATATATATATATATATAATATATATATATTATATAGTATTATCAATGAAATTACCCTCACTATAATTTTCGTGAGATCCGGAGTTCTCCCTCGTGAACCTTCGTTGGGTTCATTCCCCAATTTCAGTTTGCGATTTATGGCCTGAATATTATTCACAAGCTCGCTGCGAACTCGTTCTCGTTCTGACTCCCTGATGCTGAAGTCCACTGACCAGCACCGAGGATGTTCCGGATGTCGTGCAGAGGGTTCCATAGTAATTGAACTATAGGAAGGAGGGACGAAGTGACTTTGGTATCTGAATATATATATATATATATATATATATATATATATATATATATATATATAATATAAATATATAATATATATATATATGATATATGATATATATATATTATATATATCTATATATATATATATATATAGTATTATAGTATAATAATATATATATACTATATATAATATATATATAATATATGATATTATATATTTAGATATAATATATAATAATATATATATATATATCATATTATATATTATATAATATATATAATTATATATATAATATATATATATATATATTTATTATCATATATATATATTCCTTAAATGATAAAACTAAGAATGCATTTATGATCCGATTGAAGAAATCATAATTATTGACAGGTACTTACCTTGTTATTAAATCAAAATTTCATAAAATTTCTTTGAAGTTTCATATAAGTCGATTTTGTCATACTTTTTATCATCTGTCTTAAATCGAATGTTTTTTTTTCATTTCAAAATTATTTTATCCTTGTTGTTAGAGTTATTTTTTTATTAGATATTGATACTGAGTTAACTCAAAACTAAACTAAACCATATCATAGGGTAATGCATAAGCAGTTTGCGTACATTGCATGCAGACCGCTCGCTGAATAGCTCGCTTCGAAAATGGCGCTGATGCGAACGTGCCCGTGTATACTAACGTTGCCGTCTGTGCGCTCGTAAGTTTATTATATATATATATATATATATTATATAAATAGAATATATATATTACGTATATATATATATAATAATATATAATATATATGATATCTTATAATAATATATAATATAGTACAATAATAAAATTAAATAAATACAGATTAAACTTTTATAACTTCAACATACAAAATGAAAAGTACACATATTCTTTTTGATATATATTAAAGAGTAGAAAAGCAGACTTATCTCGAGTAGAAAAATGTGAGAGGAGAAATATATGACTCAAATCAAATAAAATTATTAAAGTAGTGTCACTACACCGTCTCATTTATACCGAGAAACCACTATGGTATAGTAAGTGATTATATACCCATATACAGTACTAATATAATATACCATAAGCATAATAAGAATCTCGAATATACACTTAATTACTTGCTATAATATAGACTAATGTGATAATTTCTGAATACTATACCTAATATAATATCACATTAAAACGAATCATGGCAGAAACTGTACCCTAAAGAAGATATCGTATACATTATAGCCATACATATATATATTATATATATATATATATATATATTATATACTATCAAAAAATTGCACCACCGAATTCCAAATACGTAAGAATGAAAAATTCCCCGCCAATGAACTATAAGCGATATATATATATTAAGTAATATATATATATAATATATATATATATAATATATAAATAGTATATATATATATATATAATATAGTATGAATATATATCTACGTAGATATTAACTAGTAATAGTATAGTATATATATGGTCTGAATATGCTAGTCATGTACCAGCGTAAATTTCAACACCACTAAGCTGTACAGTTACATTATAGAATAATATAATCAAGCTAAATACCGTATATTATATATATACTATATATATATACTACTATTTAATAGATAATGTCTTATAATACATTACACTTACTAGCTATTAATTGGTGTAATATATAATATATATACATATTATAGAAGATAATATCTAAATAATTAAAAGCAATGTAGGTCATATAT
>JABUQX010032080.1:12500-27500 GCA_015478945.1 Trachelipus rathkii
ATATAGAGCTAGATGTACAGTGCAGAAAGAGTCATCTAATCGAAAAATTAGGATAGCAGGAGACATATGACAGAACCCCTGAGAGAAACACCATCCACTTTTGACCAGAATAAAGAAGAAGCAAGTCGCCCGCATATCAATCGAACAGCCGATATTGGAGTATGACTTTGAAGAAAACTAACATAGAGGATAGTCAAAAGAGAAGGAGGAAAGCCCAAGGAGGCGGATAGCTTAAAGCAGTGACGCGTGTTATACCCGGTCAAATGCCTTGGTATGTCAAAGGTCTGCTCACCTACGCAAGTTCTCTCCGTTAGTTCCTTAGGGGAGGAAAACCATTAAATCTAGTTAGATAGAAAAGTATATCGCCAGTAGGAATCGACTCGACTCCTGAAAGCGTACTGGCGATCGAAAGAATGAAGAGACTCCAGAGTACTAAGATAATGAGAGTTGAGAAGGGTTTCAAAAGATCTTAGATAGAATACAATAGTGAGAGCTGGTCAGGCATAGTTAGATAGATCTAGAGCGGCTTCCTTTTTCGTCGGAACTAGGGTTGGACATTGCGTGCTCCAACACTGAGGGAAAGTATTAGTATTGTGACATAGAATAATATAAGTGAAACGAGGGGCGGTGGTCAGTCACGAAAGCACACCCATAAAAGTCGGGAGGAATGGCCATCCGGGCGCACCGCCTTCCTAATGGTTCATTAGATTTCAGGACCCATGCCAAGCCACCGATTCAATGTATCACATGTAATACGGCATAGACACCTGAGAGAAGAAGGAAGGAGGAGTGGCCAGAAATCGTCTAGGGGTTGAAAGTTAGAAGGAAAAATAGGAGCCTAAAAGAGATTTCCTTTCATTGGAAGAATTAGCACAGAACCAACAGATAGCATAAGAGATGAAAGCAGATTTACAGAAGTTGTTATGAAAATGTTTTGGCAAGAGGCCAGAAAGAATTATCAGTAGGAGAATCAAGACGTAGGCCACTTCGTTCTTCGTTTGAGAAATCCCGCTTGCTCGACGAAAGAGTATCTCTCAACGTTTTCCCTAAGCTGAATAAAATTAGCAGAGTGATAGAAGAACCGAGAATGTTTCCACCCCGATATACGCACTGGTCTCTAGCCTGAATGGACAGAGAGAGAACATGCACGATCGAACCATAGATTTAGAGGAGAGAAAGATTAGTCGAAGAAAGGAATGAACTTGCTCATACCATCAACGATACAGCTCCGCAATCGGCAGAAGCCAAAGCGTCACCAGAGTCAAAGCAGTCATACCAATTATAGCTAGGAGAATCGACCGCAAGGCCCCCCAATCGCCCGATCAAAAATGCCAGAAAAAACGCATATATATATATATATATACTAATATATATATAACATATATATAAATAATATATATATTATAATATATATATATATAATATATATATATATATATATATATATTTATATATAATATATTATTATAAAGTAATAAATATATATATATATATATATATAATATCATATATATTTATATAATATAATATATATATATACATTATATAATAATAATATAATATATTATATATATATATAATATAATATATATAATATATATAATTATTATATATATATTGTATAAATTATATATATATATATATAATAATATATATATATATATAATATATTATATTATATATATAGTTATATAATATATAATAATATATATATAAATATATATATATATAATCAGAACTCCGAAATTCAAATTACCATTATTCTCATAAACCTCCCAGATAAAGATGCCAAACAATTTTATTTTATATGCATTTAATAAATTGTAGAAAACATCCTCAACATCCCATTTTTCAAAAAGAGATGCGGATGCGGATGCGATGTCGTTAAGGAAGATGCGGAATGTCATTTAGGTGAGAATGTTCCGCAATGCGGATACGGAATGCGGATTCATGTCCATCGCTACTAAGAAAGTTTCTGATCTATGAATTCATTGTTGATTTTAATCTAGTTTGGCATATATATATGATATATAGTGATGGCCAAAAAATATCGATATATCGAAAATATCGAATATTTTGGCTCGATATATCGATATTTTGGGCGATATTTTCTTAAGGCGATTTATCGATATTTCGATATTTTTCCTTAATATCGAAAGCCGATATCTTTCCAAAAAAAAAAACATTTTTTAAAGGCCGGAAAAAATTAAATCTTATCCCCTCTCACGACACCTGAAGTTAGAAACTCCTTTCCCCCCCTATTCGTTCTTCGTTCGCCCCCAATGTCAATATATAAAATAAAGCCGAAAAATTGAGTTTTAGATTTTTCGTCTTTTCGGGAAACAAAAATAGGGAGAGGGGGGATCGAGTATTCACTAATCACTATTCAGTTTTTCAGTGATCAAGTGGATAATGCCGACCCAATAAAATTTTGGAAGGATAGTAAAAATGATTTCCCTGCTATGTTATGTTAGCATGAAATAGTCTTCACTGTAAATGCGACGTCAGTCGTTCAGAACGACAGTAAGCATTAATTAAACTAATGTTTGCTCAATGAAAGGAACAATGACTTGTGAGCATAACTCTAGGGTATGAAACAAGAGCTTCCAATTTCTAACTTTTACTTTGTAAAATAATAATAATAATCATAAAATAATAATAATAATAATAATAAAATAATAATTAATATATATTAACTATATATACATATATAATATACGTTATATATAATTATATATATATATATATAAATATATAATAATATATATATATATATAATATATATATTTATATATAAATTATATAATAAAGAGTAACTAACTTAGTTATATTGAATAAAAGGAAAGGAATTAAAAATAGCTATCAAAGTTTTATTTTGCACTTCCGTAAAATATTTATAATTTATTTATTTATTCTGAGATATTAAAGATTTGCAGTCCACTCGAAACTGCCTGATCCGATTACGCTGTAGCTCTGTGGAGTTGTTCAGTGTCATGTGACGAGATAATCATTGCAGAAATCTATAACCGGTACGACCTCCTTGAGTTGGTGTTACAGTTACATCCGATACCGACCTAGTTCCTAATCACCTTACTGGCCTATTACGATGTTTCGCTAAATATTATTTAACTAAATTAACGATTTTATACTAACTATTACTAAATTAGTATTTGTGACAACTCACTAACAGCTTTCTAATAATATAAGTCGGTCTGATCCAGTTCGAACTTCTTAAATATTATTTCATTTTATTACTAAAAAAATTTAATAGATTTTATTAAGATCCAGACTTCCAGACTCCAGAGTCGTCCAAGTATCATGTCTACTCCAATTTAACATTTAATTTCGTTGCTGGAACAAAATTATTTTGTCACTTAAAAACAGAAATCATTTTGAAATTCCACTTCATTAATACTAATAGTTTAATGCTATAAGCTTCATTTAAACAACTACGAAAAAAAAGCGATTTTAGATTATGTTAATTTTCTAGTGCAAACGTGCGATTTTTCTTTTAATTTATTCCCCTCCACAAAAAGTCAAAACACCCCAGTTCCTCAAGATCCAACATCAACACTTTAGCAAAACTTCAGTCTTCAACCTCTTGATTGGAAACTTGAAATTGAAAAGACCTGAAGAGTGACAGATCTTTACCAATTTCTACCACTGTTATGTTTTCTGTACATACGTCTCTTCATATTTATAATTAAAGCCTTTCCCTCTCGAGAGTTATATATTATTATAATATAGTTAATATATTATATATATATAATCTATATATATATATATATATTATATATTATATATATATTATATATAATATAGGGATATAATTTATTATACTATTATTTATATGGAAAAAGGTTACTTAAAGCCTTTATTGAACGAATCATTCGATAATTTTGAAATCTCTCTCTCTCTCTCTTCATAGTTCTCTCCTCTCGCTCTCTCTCTCTCTTATTTATATATATAATACTATATATGGATGAATAATATAGTATAGAATAAAATATATGATGAAGAGTATATAAAACAATATTTGTATGAATTTTATATATAAAATACATAATTATATACATATATATATATATAATATTAATATATAAATATATTAATTATATTATATATATATATATAATATATATATATAAATATAGATATATTAGTTAGTTTTACACCGTAATACTGTAAAATACCTAACAACTGCTCATTGTTTTAAGAATGCAAATAATCTGTTACAACATTATTCTGCCGTGTAAAATACAAAAAAATCGTACACATCCCTAAAATTTTGGGATGAATTTATTTTTCTTTTTTGTTCTTTTAAGAAAATCTATATTTTAAATTTACTCAAATGTGCCCCCTCTTCCCAAAAATGTATCCAATTCTATGCCGCTAGAGCGTTTTTTTTTTTTAACTATGTGCGTCGCCTAATCTGAAGGATATAAACATATATATACTATATATATATATATAAATATATATATTATATATATATTATATATAATATATATAAATATTATATAATATATATATATATATATATAATATATATATTCGAATAGTCGAATTCGATATTTTTCTGGCGATAATATCGAAACCATACGATATTTTTTAAATCAGCGATATGTCGACCACAGATATTTTTTATAGGTATATAGTATCGTCCCATACTTTATATATATATATATATATATATATAATATATATTATATATATATATAATATATAATATAAAATATATATATTATATATTAATAAATATAATAATATATATATATATATAAATGTATAATATATAATATATATATATATAATAAATATATATAATATATATATATATATATATATATATATATATAATATATATAAATATATATCTATATATATATAATATGATCCTTTCCTGTTCATCTCAAAGGTGCAATCTCGTTAAACAATTTTTAAATATTTTAGAACGAAATTTTTTTTCAAACTAAACATTTTGCGTCTTTAAATTAATTTCGATATATATATATATATTATATAATATAGTATATATCTATATAATATATATATATATATATATATATATATATATATATCCTATATTATAATATATATTATAATATAATAATGATATAATTTGCCATTTTTTTTTCATCTTGCCTTTTGGGTCATTTGGGGATTTAGGTAACAACCTAACGCAATCTTACGACTTAACGAACTAACTAACCTAACCTAAATCTATCCTAACTTTAAAAATCAAAAAAAAATCGAAAAAATGTCAAAAAAAAAAAATTGAAGAAAAAAATAACTCGGAAAATCATCAAAAAATTACTTTAAACGTCAAGAAATAGTAACGATCGTTATAAATTCATTTTTAACAATGATATCGCTGGAATGTAAACAGGAATATATATATATAAATATAAATATATAATATAATATATATATATATAAAATATAAATAATATATATAATATATATATATAAATATATAATATTATATATATATATATATATATACTATATATATATCGCCTCTCCAAAGGAGTAATGAAGCTGTTTTTTCAGGAAATATGAGTAAAAATTATATTATTTACGTTATTTTTAACTAAGGAATGGTGAATGAAAAATCTGTTCTTTTTCGTTCTGAGACGAAGAATAACGCGAAAAGAAAAACTCAAAGAATATTTAGAAGAAGAAGGGTTTGATGTGTTAATAAAATCTATGTCATACTTGCTCGTAGATTGCTAGAGTAGACAAGTGAACTACTTTAATTTCTAATGCATGAAAATAAAAAAATAAAAATTTTCGTTATTCACGAAGAAATTGACAAAGGGTGAGTAACTATAGGACTATAAGATTCACTACTTTATATCAATTATTTATTTATTTGCTGGATTGACTCTCCAATCAAGAATGAAAAGAATAGCACAAAGTGGTATTTTTCTGGCAATAGTTGATAGATAATGAATATAATAGATAAAAGTTCATTGATGCATGAACAGTAAATAAGATATCAGGCTGATGGTCGCGATATATATATTTTTCGAGCATGTACAGAAATCTCATGCTTTCCGCAAGATGGTGCGTAACAGCCTTATGGACTGAATTGAAACAGTGTGTCAATACAAGGTGAACACATAACTAGTATTTTTAATTTTTTGAGAGCCAAGAGGAAATTATTTCATAGTATATACATACTATTATGGTGTTGCCACCTCAAAGTATTAAATAACTTCAGAGATAGCAGAAATCACATTTTTAGAAGAAATTACAATATTAAACAAATTATTTAGATTGATGGATGAATAGAATATCTGAGAACAGCCTAAAGTGGAGTTATTGGAAACGTTGTGCAAAGAGTTTAGCTTTAGCAGGTAAGAAACCTCGAAAAAAAGTCTAGAGAAATAATGAAAGGAGAAAGATGAAAGAAACAAAGTTAGGGGTGACATTTTGGGAAAGGAATAAAGAGGAAAAAATGAGAAACCGCAAGATAATGTCAGTTTTCAAAGCAATATATGGAACATCAGAGAATAGATGACCCCGTTTCCGAACTGAATCGTAAATGACTTAAGAACAGTCATAATTAATCTAAAGTTTATGAGTTTTTATTTGAAGGTTATGATGATACCTCTATGCCACGGTGAATCACATCAGTTTCGCATTCAGTTAACTCATGAACCTACACAGCTGTATCAATAACAATTCCATGGAAAGTCAAAGAACAACGACCAAAATACTACAGCGTTTCCTCAGTGAAGACTGCTACCGTATCAACAGGCGATTAGGAGAGACGGAATAGATATACTAATACTAAATGAACAATCCGAAATAAAAAGAAAGGCTAACAATATAATGAGAAGGGTTGAAAGTTAGAGAAAGATTCAGTATGTTTCGTTCATCTACAAAAAAAATTTCAGAGATTCTTTTACAGTGTAAATATCAATGTATTTTATATTTGATTGCAATTTAAGATAAAAATTTCTTTGTGCAATGGATATTTATATATTTATTTTAATTAAAGATGTTAAAATGTAAAATATTACCTGGATGTAATGGATGCCTCACTGAAACTTTGATAACTTGCTTGAAAATTATGAATATGGTCTTCCTTTCCGTAGGAAGAGTTAGCCTCCACGAATTCGTAGCCACCGGGAAAATGCAGCATTGATGGTGAATCAGTAGCAAAAGAATCACTTAAAGCTGGGTAAGGAGTTCCTTGCATTGTTTGAGCATGAGAAATATTATAACTCAGCAACGGTGAACTTTCCCTAGGTAAAAAGGTAAAATAAATATTTTTAATCTTTTGAAAAAGTTACTTACTTAAAAATCTTTTTTAAAAAAGCGTTAAAATATAGTGTTTCATTTACGAAGATCTTATTTAGTTTTCTACATCAGATTTTACCTAGATTTACTTACTCTGTTAAAGTTTTGCTTAAATATATATTTCATATTAAGTACATTCCATAAATTATTAATGTTTATAATTAGGTATAATGTTAATAGTTTCAAATTTTCGAATGTTAAGACAGATTTTCAAAATGAAATAATTAAATATTAAATACCTTTGAATGCTACTACTTTGCTGAGAAAATCCATCTCCAATTCGGCTGAAAGCAGATTCAATGCTAGGAAGCCTAGCAGGAGGTACTATTGTTAGTGGAGCTAACTGCACGCATTCTTGTGAAACAGAACCTTCCTGAAAACTCTGCTGATCAGTCGTCTGCTGTTCAATGTGAAATAATTCATTTAAGGGTTCCATATTGGTACCTGGGATGTTGAGAACGCTAGAATTTTTTGATATATCTTCATCTGCATTAGTGTCTGTGTTACCGAACCCTGTTGATGATGGGCATAAATAGGAATTAAAAGGTTCGGAGTTTAGTGCGGAATTTGAAGTTGGAGCAGTAATTTGATCATTGCTATGATCTTTCTCTTGTATATCACTGTGTGAATCAGGAATTTCCACTTTTAAATGACTAATTTTAACATCCATTTTTGAAACTTCCCTACCGTGTGACTTTTTCCTTAAGTCGGCACTTTCTTCTAATCTTTCGTTATCAGCTTTAGCTTCTCTCTTAAATGGATGATCTATTTTTAAAGAAATTGGAGACATATTATCATCCTGAATTCGAAGGAGGCCTATTCCTATTCCTCCAGTATATTTCATAACAGAATTTTTAGGGCTAATAGTTATTTCGACAGTCGCTTTTGCTTCTGAATGGGAGTGTGAAGACTCCGTTGCTAAAGATTTACTAGATGTCTCGCTTTCGGTTGTCAAAGCTAAACTTTTAGGAGTTTCGTTCAATTTTAAATTTAAAACTTTTATCAGTTTTTTGAAAGTTAGAACTCGAATCGGGTTTTCTTTTTGAAAGAATACTAAATTTCTTTTTGCTCGAATCCAAATTTGTGAATTGTTTAGTCACAAGATAATCTTTAGAGTCATTGACACTTTCTTGTTCCTTCTTATTCTGTCTTGAATTGGCTTCTGAAGAATTTCGTCCTTCTCCTCTAGAGTTGACTATTATTTTCTTTGGAGATAGTTTAAGCGATTTTAAGGGTTTAGGCATTCTTCTTGAGGTTTGTTAAGTTATTACTATAAGAAGTAATATATATATATATATATATTATATATATATATAATATATGATACTATAATACAGTATATATACTATATATATATATTATATTATATATATATAGATTATATAATATATATGCTTAATAATATAATATATATATAGTATATACTATATATATAATATATATATAATAATATAATATATATATATATACTATTAGTATATATTATATAACATTATTATAAATACGCTATATATATATAATCTATATTATATATATACTATATCAACTAGTACTATATATACTAGTCATAATATATATATTATTATCATATATATAATATATATAATTATAATCTAATATGATATATATATTATATATATATATATATAATATTATATAACTATATTAATATTATATATATTCACACTCTCTCTCTCTCTCTCTCTCTCTCTCTCTCTCTCTCTCTCTCTTCTCTCTACCTCTTCTCTCTACTCTCTCTCCTCTCTCTCCATTAGTTGTTGATTTAGTAAAAGACTTTAGAATTACATAGAAGAGCAAATGTTATTTTCCATAATTCTTTAAAACATTACATAGAATAATAATAATAAGAAAATTTAATAGGAATCAAAATATTCTTCACAAGCATAATTAAAAATAATGATTAATATAATAATAATAATAATAATAATAATAATAATAATAATAATAATAATAATACGCCTAATTGAACTATAACGACTATCAGTCTGAAATTTTATAATAATAATAATAATTAATAATAATCAAATAATAATAATAATAATAATAAATTAAGAATAAAATTCTTAATCAAAATAACGAATAATAATAAAAAATATATTATTAATTATCTTATTATTATTATTATTATTATTTATTTATTGATTATTATTATTATTATTATTATATTCATCTATTCATTATTATTATTATTATTATTATTATTATATTAGATATTATTATTTTTATATATTATTATTATTAATTATTATGAATGTATTATTATCTGTATTATTTATCGTTATTAATTAATTACTTACTTATCTATATATTATAATTCATTCATATTATTCTATTTATATTATTAATTCATATTGTATTACTTCTATAATTAGTTATTATGTCATATTTAGTCTAATTATGTATGACTTATTATGATTATATTATATCTATCTATAATTATTATGTATTATTATTATTAGAGTTAAATTTAACAATAAATATTATTATAATAGTAAGATAAACAGTTACATTCTTTTTACCTTCTGGCGAGGCCCAAAATTAAGAAATAAAATGGTTCTAGGTTATAAAAATAGTTAATGAAGGAGAGCGAATTTGGAGGTTGGAAGACAAAGATAAGAAGAGACTGGAACGGGGCAAATGGAAGAAGGAACCGGGAATCCTAACATTTATTTACACCCTCAACAAAAAATTATCTATTTCCTTTAGATAAAACCAATTAGAGGATTTTTCTAAGGGACACAATAAAAAAAATTTTTTTACATTAAGTTATTTGTAGATAATTTTCCTTAAATTTAAAACTTTTAATTATTTTGCTTATATTCATATTTTGAAAGTATTTCTCTTGGGCTTATAAGCACAATAAATTATAATTTTATCAATTTAAATATCTATTCAATTTCTTTTTATGGGAAAGGTTTTTATGTTTTCTATCCCATTATTTACTTGCAAAATCAATTTCAGGTTTGTTGCTAAAATTGAAAAAAGTTTTAAGGTTTATTGTAAATTTGTGTCTTGACCCTCATTCAGCAAAACTATTTGACTGTTAGTTTTCATATTACCAAATTTCAGATTTTCATTTAAAAAATTGTTTAATAAAGGATTTTTTTCTCGTTCATGGTTTTTGTCCATCAATTACATTTAAATTGTCCCAGAGCCATTTTTTTAAACTTTTTATCTTATATCCTATAAAGTTTCTAAACTTAAAATTAAAATCATATATATGTTAATGTAAACTATATTTTTTTAAGATATTGAATAATATTTTTTAAAGATAAGTTTGAAATTTTACTTGCCACAAATAAAATCTCTTACTCACAATAAAATTTGTTTCCTACTTCCAATAAATTAAAAAAAAAAATTTTTGAAATTTTTTTGCTAGAATTGAAGATTCACATAACGAAAATTGACTCTTTTTAAATTTTTATCATTTAAGCAAATAAATTTTAACTGGATGAGACTCGTAACAAATCTGTTTTCTGCAAATATATGTTAAAATTATTAATTACGATACCTTAAAATTTGAAATATCTTAAAAATATATTGACAGGTTTCTACACTTAATTTTTAAATATATTTAATTATTACAAAATAAAATAAAAATACTGCAATGCTACAGAATTGTTTATAAGGACGTAGCTAGATATTGTTACTGCAATACATAATAATTTTTTTATTTATTTTTTGAAGCATAACCAGATGACAATATTGTAATTAAATTTTTTCCTTTAAATTTTCGGTATAGGTTAAATCAGCGTTTCTCAACCTTTTAAGTCTCGCGACCCCCCGAAAGCCAAAACGCATAAAGTTAGTAACCTCGCGACCATAATTACCCGCATATTTTATATATATATATATATATATATATTATATGATAGTATATATATATTATATATCAATATATTTAAATATTACATTATAATATATATATATATTATATATAGTATATAGTATATATATATATATAATTATATATATAATATATTATATTATATATATATATATATTATATATATATTTATATAAATTCCTTAATAAAAGATGCTTTTCGTTGCATTAATTATTATCATGTTTTTTTTTTAATACAGTTTAACTTCTTATAAATAACAACTGTGTATTAAAATATGGATTATAAAATATTTTATTTTTTTGGTGACCCACGCGACCCAACCGTAATTATCCGCTCGCGAGCCCCTCTTGGGGGGTCGCGACCCCCCGGTTGAGAAACGCTGGGTTAAATGATCTTCCTATTTAGAGTAACAGAATCCTCAAATTTGATCGTTTACTTTGTCAAAATATTTCACATCGTAAATTTGAAGAATTTAACAACTACTGTTGGTCGGTTTTAAAAAAAAATTTCATAAGATATTAATTTGTGAAGGGTTACAATTGCTATGTATTTCAAACTGTTTTAACAAAATATTTAATATACTCCTATGAAGCATAAACCTAACTAAAAATATTCATATAATTAATAAACTAGAAACATTTAAAAATATGAGAAGTGAATTTCTAAGAAACTAATACTTTGGAAGTTGGAAAATTGAAGTCACTTCCGAAATTTCAATTTTTAAAAAGTTCCTTCCAAACTTTACTGATTCTCGATTTCTATTTTCAATTCTCATCTCATAGCTAAATGAACATTAAGGATTTAAATAAAGAAATAAAAAATAATTAGAAGAGAGTCTAAGACATTACGAAAAGGAAGTTGAAAGAAGCGATAAAGAGAATTGAGAAAGTTACTAAAAGTTACGAGAGTTAAGTAAATGAAAACCCTCAGACCTCATACTTTGAAGAAGAGTCATGTTTATGTGAAACCCTACCAAATGTGCAGCGAATAGCCCATACAAGAACAGACAACTCCCGTATAGAGAGCAAACAACTGAGGTGGCATGGAGAAATTTTAAAGGCACCTTGGAAGGTTAGTTTTGCTGGAGAAAATTGAAAGATTTCAACAAAAAGAAATTACAATAAAAATATAAACAAAGTATATATGACTCAAGGTGTCGAAGATTATGTAGCATAGATAGATTAGATAGATAGATGCTCGAGGATAGATTATAAGATAGATAGATAGATAGATAGATAGGATAGATAGATAGATAGATAGATAGATAGATGGATAGATAGATAAATATATAGATAGATAGATAGAGGTTTTGAGTATTGAAGTTGAAAAACTGCTATTAGATATAATATATATATATATAATATTAATATTATATATTATATATACTATAAGTTATAATATATATATTCAAAAATATATATTATATTAGTATTATATATATCATAATATATGAATTATATATTCATTTATATAATTTATTTATACTGTATATATACATAGTATATATATATTATATATATAAGAAACATAAAAACTTTATGTTGCAAGACAATCCCCCAAGAATGTAGAGTAATAAATGTATGGTTAGAGATTCATGGGGCAAAAGATTGGATTCGCCCTGTAAAGTGATATACAGGCAATGTCTTGATAATTAAAATCGCACACTCAAAATAGGGTTTACTCGGCGGTAATATCTATAAAGGACCCTTGTGAAGGAAGATTTGATTATCCCTTATATTGCTTGAGGATTGAACTGTTAGAGATCACTTAGATGAAATGGAAGGAAAGAAGGATAGACAAAGGGAAAAATAAAGAATATAAATGAAAAGGATAAAGCATTTAAAAAAATGGTTTGAGATGGGAAACCAACAAAATGCAGAATTTTCCGAGGTACCAAAGGAGAACCTTAGAAAGGGCGAAATTTGAAGAAAGATAGATAAAAAAGCTTTTCACGTTGGTATGATAGAAGAATTGTTGGGCTCTTAAATTGCCAAGTCTTACGATATATATTATATATATATATATATATATATATATATATTATATAATATATATATTAGCATATATATATATATTAATAAGGTTTATATATATATATATATATTATAATTATAGGATTTATTTACCCTATTTTGAATGTTAATTACTAGTATATATATATATATATATATAATTGTAGAATATATCATAATCACTGTGTGTTTTTCAGAGAGATACTACTATATATAGTGTAAGTATACTATCTAGTATGGTTATATATATATATAAGACGTAAGATACATATATATATACTATATATATATATTAGATAGTATAATAAAGTGAGTATCTATATATTATAGTATGATATTGATGGCAATATTAAGGGTGTACCAGAATTGTATTTTTCCCAGTTACCGATCAGGAACCCGAATATCCGAAACGAGCAAAAAGATTCCCAGCCTGGAAAGCGGATTTCGTATTTTATCTCCCCCCCATTCGCCTTTAGTATTTTACATTTTAGTTATATTACGATCATATACGGTATATATGAAAAATATAGAAGGTTAGATCTTTTCAGACACATTTATTGAAATCTGAATTTTCTGATGAAAGAGAGCTACTTTATATTATTTATTTGGATTTCAGCAAAGCATTTGGTAAAGTAACCCGTGCTAGGGATGCTGCACATATCACACAATATGGTATAAATGAAGAGGGTTTTTAATTGTATAAAAAAATTTATTGAGTAGCGAAAGATATCGTGTAGAGCTTTACGTTCATATTTCAAAATGGGATCTGATTTGTTTCCTAATCTACAGTATATAAATGATTTGGATGAAAGAAGAAAAAGTAAGATTTCTACGTTTGCTGAGGATGGCAAATTGGGTACCTCTGTTGGGAATCGTGAAGGTTAAATTAAAGTTCAGTCTAACTTCTGTAAACTTCTTGGCTGAGCCAATAATTGGCAACATAATTTTAACAACACAAAGTGTATAAGATAATTCACATTGGTAAATCAAAATAAGGATTTTAATTATGACAATAATAGCTGGAATCTGTTGACATGGAAAAGTATGTGGGTGTGTTTACTAGAATCAATTTTAAATTTAGAAATGAAATTTAAAAAATGATAGAAATTATAAACTGTAATGCTGCTTGGAAGAGTAAGGAAGTAATGTTTAATCCCTTTAATAGTTATATTAGACCGTTAATTGAATAATGTTTTGTACCTTTTCAAATAAGAGTTTTGAGATGTATTTAAAGGATATGGGCAGGTTTTTTATAGAAAGTATATTTGTTAGAAGGGATATGATTCAAGGTTATAAATTTTTTATCTTAACTCTTGAGAAGAGTATTTCTTCATACAAGACAATGACAGCAGGACTTGATGAAACAGTAGGAAAAACAAAAGCATTTTATCAGGATTTGAGAAAATACCTTTTCAGCAACTGAGTAGTTTGTTTTGGGATTAATTTGTTCAGGATGTGATATATGTGATTTGATGTTCACTTGCAAACTTTAAAATTGGGTTGGGAAGGCGTATAAATTATTTGAATATTTAATATGCACTTTTTGAGAAGAGATTGTGTTGTCAAATAAAAGAAAAAAAAATGCATGCTTGGCTTTATTGCAAGTTGACGCCTGTGGTTTGGTATTGTATACAGTAATTTGTATAGCATGGTATTTTTAATTTAAATTGCATGCACTAGGGAGTGGAATTGCATTTGTAAAAATTAATCATCTTTATTTTTATCTGGAAAAAATATTTACATATTTATTATACATCTGAAGAGGTTATTTTCAGAATGGAAATAAATTTCGATTTGGGACCGAATTTT
>JABUQX010032080.1:32500-42927 GCA_015478945.1 Trachelipus rathkii
TATTTTTATTATTATTATTATTATTATTATTATTATTATTATTATTATTATTATTATATTATTATTATTATTATTATTATTATTATTATTATTATTATTATTATTATTATTATTATTATTATTATTATTATCATTATTATTATTATTATTGAAATATATAAAAGAAGTTAAAATGCAAATTCCTTTTTTTCTCTCTCTCTCATTAACTGAATGAACTTTTAATTTGAGAACATAAGAACCGCTTCAGTTATTTCAAAGTGAATTGGAATACGACTCGCGTCACTAGATATTACTACAAGAGAAAAGAAAATGTCTTAAGGTGTGTAAGTGCTGCAAAGATTATCCCAAAAATTCAGAATATATGTTTATATCCTACACAATGTAGAAAAGTCCTTTAATATATGATTATCAAATACGATTCTCTTCATAGCGAGTTACGAATAAGCCAAGAGAAAAAGAATCTTGGCATTTTAATCAAGCAAAAATGGATTAGTTTGACGACTAACAGAACTAGCACACCTTACGATAACCACAGACATTTGTCAGAGGCGCATTTTGTAGCTTCGTCAAGTTGAAAAAAGGTTAAGAAAAGGCCAAGCAGAAACGGCATTGAAACCCAGCTGTCACACTCAAACCCACTGAGATATTATATATGTTTATATATATATTAATAGCTATATATATAATATATATATATATACTATATATACTATATATAACTACTTAATATATATATATATAGTATATACTATATATAAGATAGTATATATATATACTTTATATATTATATATATCTGTATATATATTATATATATATAGTATATATATATTAATATGATATATATATATAACCTACTATAAATATATATATATATATATATATATATATATATATATATATATATATATATATATAATATATGAATAATACTCTACTAATATAAACTCTTAACTGATGCTACTACTACTAACTACTAGATAGAAAATTAATGAGCATAATTGAAACTCATTATATAGGTAGGAATAATATGTACTCAATCTTGTGTAATTAAGTTTAATATATATATAAAGTATATATATAGTAGTACGTCTATATATATAACGTATATATTTATATACTATATTATAATATATACTATATATACTATATATATATATATAATATATATTAGTATATATATAATATATGATTTCTAAGTTTGCTTTTTTTTTCATTTTTAAAATAGGAATGGTTTTACATTTTGTCTGAAGTCATTTTGAATTCTTCAGTACTTTTAAAGTTTAAATTACATATAACCATTCAAGGAAGTGTTTAAGGTATAACATAGAGTCCACTACACCCTGGCCGTTAAAAACAGTGAAATTTCTCACCCAATGATCATGTACCTACTGATTAGTTCAGGATTAGGCCAATTCTGTGATTGTTATCATTCACACTTTCTAATTAAATTTAGAAATCTTATTTTTTCTCTCTCACATGACAGGTACTGCATATATTTCGTGACCATAACTACCAATTGTTGGCCTATAATTTGGAGTTTTTTATTAAATTATTTAAATTTGTGGATAACTTTGAGCAGGAAAGGGGGTTTGCCACGAAAACACACATAACACACTTAACATTAAAATTAAAAACAGAAGAATTCCAAACCCTACTGATACAAACAAACGTAATGTATTTTCAACTAATAAAATGTTCACAAGTCATTTACTTATTCATTTACAGAGATAGTAACCCATTTCATCAGAATCTTCCACAGGTAAAAATATATACATCATGTAACAGATTCTTAATAATATATATAATAGTTTCTATAAGTTCATATATATATATAAGTTATCATATTGACGGTATATATATATATAATCAGGTAATATATATAGTAGATATATTACTGATAACTTCTCAATTATATCATAATAAATTATAATTATACGTTATAAATATATCTTTAGTAGATATTTTTATTAATGTATTAACCTAGATATGAGTATATAGTTCACTATCCTAAGAACTTTTCTTAATATTTGAATGATAATAAGTATATCGGTTTTATTATATATGAACATTTCGGTAGAGGAAACGAGGGCTTTTAGTTGGCGAGAGTTCTGATCGTTGAATGTATATAACTCACAATATCTTGATGTCTTTAGATTGAATCATCTTTGGTTTCTGTTTCCTTAACAATATTCATTGACCTGCTTGTTCGTATAGCGTTCTAGTCTGCCCCCAAACCTTCAAAATTAGGTTCTTCTGAAAAATAAAATAAGTGAATAATAATAATAATAAATAATAATAATTAATAATCAATGTTCATAAAATCGAAAATAGAGTAATAAATAATAATAATAAATCAAGGTAGAGTACATGTAAATAATTGAGCTAGCGGTTAAATCTAAGGTTATTTGAATAAATATGAAATGAGACTAAAATTAATCAAGATATAAGAAAAGAGGAAACATTAGGATGATGTAAGGAAGTTCTAATTTAAAATGATAATGTTGAAATAAATAGATGTATAAAATTAGTCAAATAGTTTAATATCATATAATTAATAATCTAATAATAATAATGAAAAATAATAATAATAATATAATAATAATAATAGATAATATAATAATAATTAACCCCGTGGTCAACACATCTATATTATATTCCACTAAACTCACGATTTTCTTTTACATTCTCCGTGACACTAAAGTCCTTCACTATTATATGACCAGCACTTCCCTTATAACCATCTATCAATATTCATATAGCAAAAACCTATAAATTATTATTTTAAGGCTTTCTAAAATCATACAAATCTTCTAAAGTCAATTCATTACAAGTGTTTTTTTTTCTTTAGTCTCACCCTCTAAAACTAGAAAAATATTCTTAGCTTTTCCTCAAATCCAATTCATTACAATAATACTTACTCGTATATGATAGATAAGCTTCTTTCTTATATATCAATATTATATCATTATGTAAACCTCGACATATTGCCCGAGAGAGGGGGCGGCGCGACGGGCACCAAAAGATTCCCTATCTTCATGCTTTTCTTCATCACAGTCTACCGTTTGGTCAATTTAAGTGCAGCCTAATAAGATCTGTCTCCGGATGTTAAGGTGTGGTTGTGCACATTGCTTCCTTCTTCTCCTCATGCTCAGGTCAAACTTAACTTTTCTTGCGTTGTTTCATATGTATTTCTTCTTTGATTATGAGTTTTGAAATTAATCACATTGTAAGGTTCAATTTTGGTAATAAAAATTTCATATATTGAGCCTTCATAAAATTTCTCTATAACAAATTTCTTCACACTACCCAATTGCAAGAGCTATACCTTGATCAACTTGCATGGGAGTGTATCTCACCTTTTATCCATCTCATCTTTCCGGTTCCAGAATGGGTCTCGGCAGTATTTCCTTCCAACATTGTTCGAAGATTAATTATACATACCTTTGCCTCTAGCCTCCAGTGTGCTTCACACTTCTAATATTATCGTCAATATCCTTCTGCCTTCATTGAGGTTATGGCTTGCCTACATATTATAATTCTTCTCTTTCCCGATTCTATTGTCCTGCTTTACTCTGTGTCTGATTTTTATTTCTCTTAATGGTGTTTCATTTCAACGTTTTACTGTAAGAGTGCACAAGGAAGCACCTCCATCTTTGGTATTTTAACAGAGAGTTTGACTCTTGCCGATACATTACTCTTTTCCAAGAGCCTTGATATTAGGCTTATCAGGGATTTAATTTGTGGTAACGTTGTGTCACTGAATTTATAAAAACAACAGGAATCCGTCTGTTATTATTTCACAGTCAGATATCACTTTAGTTATAAAAACTCCCCTTTCCCTTTCTTCCTCCAGACAACTGCTTCTATGCCATATCAGTTCTAATTAGCGTTATTTCCTTAATGTGCATATTTTCAAGTACAGAATAAACATCTTCTATTGATGTCTCTCTCGTCTCCCAAAAGGCTGAATCAGTGTGGATTTTAGACAAGCTGTGCGAATGAAATTCCTCAATATAATTGTCGCGCCAGATACCGCGACAAATACACAGAGGTAGATAAAGTAAATTATTTGGCTAAGGTGTTAATTGTTCCTTAAATATTATTATTCTTTAGAGGGCCAATTAGTTATTCATTGAGTTATCCCCTATACCGGCTTCGATTACTACTGATTCCTGGCTGTGTTGTCTTCCGCTCTATTAATTAAATTAACGTTTCCTTAGAGAGTTTAAAACTCGCATATTTCTGAACAAACTATAGATAAATAAGATTTTATAGAAGACTATATAGCATAGGCAACGCATATTCAACAGTCTTTTATGATTACTACGTGATATAAGACAAAGTATGAAATTTGAGTTAGCCTTTGCATTTCAACGTACCTAAATTTCTGTTCTAACGCTAGAACTGAAATGACTATCTAGTATAAATTATATGTAGCCATATTAATCATAATAATTAAATAAATAAAATAATTTAAATTAATCAATTAAATAATAATTAATTAACTAATATAATAATAATTAATTTTAATACATAATACATTGGTAAAATATATAAAATAATAATAATAATAAATTAATAATAATAATATTTATAAATATTTATAATTATTATATATAAATAATATAAAAATATAAAATATATAATAACTATAATAATAATAATCAATTAAATAAATAAATATATCTTTATCATAAATATATTTTATAGAATTTATTTACGATAATATTAAATTAATAGATAACTGTCAATACATTATAATAATATAAATGAGATTAAATTAATACCAAATTAATAATAAAATTATAATAAGTTATACAATCTATTTTTGGCATTTCACCTACTGGAAGTTGAATTATCTACCCTCCAGTAAGGTTACTTTCCCGCAAGAAAATGTTCTTTTTGGTATTTTGCAAACATTGTCATCTCATATAAAAAACTAGAATTTATATATTAAATTTACTTATATATATATATATGATATATTCCAAGGTAATTATATATTTAATTATTGTATATATATTATAAAGGGTATCACATGCCGTAGAGATAACTCATATAAATTAGTTGTAAAGACTTATGACCTTAGCCCTCATAGAGTAATGACCTGTTAATTTAGGGATATATATATATAGTTATATATAAAATACCCATATATGTTGTGAGAGTCTAATGATCTTTATTATTAGTATAAATAAGTTAGTACGGTAATAACTTATAATTACCATACTAAATGTATTCCAAGACATCGAAATAAAAACCAAATTACGAGGCCTCTTCTCGTTTATCTATATTTAGGTTTACATTATACTGATTTAAACCCTAAAGTGCTTCCATTCCGATATAATATCTGTTGTTGGTTAAATGAAATACACGAAAGCGTAGGATTCGTGAGTGAATACCTGTCTTTTTTTCTTACTAAATCCTTGGTGGGGTTTTGGTGTAAAACCTGAAGGAAGTGATACATATATATAAGAATAAATTTGGGTAACTGATATGATGTACGGTATAAGATAAATATATATATGAATGAACAATAGGTTATGTTATTCATATACGTATATCTAATGTTACAGTATATCACTTAGACTAATTTAATTTCTTAAGTGGGCTGATAATAATACTAATTCAAATTTTACCTCAGATTAGGTCTATTATTTATTATCCGCGAAATATAGTTTAACTTATACTAGCTTATTAATAAATATATGTAATAATTTGACTGTATAAGTAATTTTAACTACAGTAAATATATAATATCACGGGTTCAATTGCTGGGAAAAAGGCGCTCCAGGACTAGGGTCTCGTTTGTCATTTGTTTAAACACCTATTGGGAAACACCTATATAATTAACGTAACCCTGGGATCTTTTCTGAACATAAGAGGAAGTTCGATTGGTTTCAGGCCATGAAAATCTACTGAAGGACTATATGGCAGAAGAAGCAACGCCAGTAATGTTCGTATTAATGAAAAAGAAAGCTGCTCCTCATCGACAAGGCATTCGCAGGTGATACAACGTCGTGAGGCTCCACTTTAAAAGTTGATAAGGAGCGAGTAAGAATCTGCATCCTTCAACGTCTTAAACATTATGACTATTTCCCAACGAAAAGTTGGCTGGATTTTATGGGCCAATACGAGAAAACCAATAGATATATTAATGTTTTATCGCTTTTAAAAGGCAGTTCCGCCAATAAATCTTTTCGAGATAAGCATGAGTCACGGTGTATAAAAATCTCGACGGAAGTAATTCATCAATCGTTCATTCAACAGTTATCCTGAGACCAAAAGACTATCTCCCTTGCTTGAGATAGAATTTACAGATGAAAGATAAGATATAGAAAAAATAAGGCGTAAAAATTGACTAATTCAAACATTGGGCAAATTTTTTGTGTAAAGAAAGAAATAAAACGTTTAAATCTTAGAATTTAATAAGACTATATGGAACCCACTACTTTCAGTCTAACCTCCAAAGGGTTAAATTACCATAAAAGAATTAGTCCCAGGGTTGGGGAAAGGAAAGTTGTATGTTTATTGATTCTTCCCATTCGAATTTTAATTCAATATATAGGGCCACATTTCTAGGAAATTCCGACTGCGAGTGAAAGTTTATAAAAGCTAATTTTTTGAAAATTAACACCACGTTTTTTCACAAAAGCTTGTGTCAATATATATAGGTGATATAACTTATATTTTTTTTTTATTATTAGAGAAAATCTGTATTTGTGATATTTCAATATATTATATATATATATATGCATATATATATATATATATATATATATTATATATATATATCCTATATATATATATAAAAATACATATATATATATTATATATATAATCATATATAATTCCGAAAGGTATAGTTTTGTATAAATAGATAGTTTCTATAATGTAATAACTATTAGTGACTAGCCCATATAATAAATATATATATTATATCATAATTTAATAAGATAAAATATATCTTCTCATATAAATACTAGAAATAATAATAAATATTATTTCTTACTATTATATATATATCGTATTAGAGGATCATTGAAATTGTCCCAAATTTATAATAATATATTACGTGAATTTCAATTTGGTAATTTTGTCTACAATCTGAAGGATGTAAGTTCTAGCTCATACTAGCGCCAAATGTAAATTAAAAATTTTTTTTGCCTGGCAACAATCACAGATAAATAAAATTTTAAGAATAGTAATCATATAAATATTAATGATTAATTATATAATAATAATAATAATAAGTAATCAATATAATAATATTAATAACCTAATGACTAGTAATAATAATCAATATATAAAATAATAAAGTGAGATAATAGATAATGAAATAATAAAATGAATATGTTCTAAAGTGATCAAAGGAGAGACTATTATGAATATACCTCGGCATACGAAGGGGGGAAAAAAAAAGGAAATAGAAGATCTCACAATTCAAAACATTCGTCGAAAAGTGGGTTCAGAGTCTTTTTGTGGACGTTTGTGTGCTGTGCAGAACTTTCGGGAAAGAGTATAACGAGGCAGCATACTCATACAAACCACTATAATGATCACTATTAGGGCCCTCCGTAATTAAATAATAATTAAATAAGTAATAATAATAATAAATAATAATAATAATTATATAATGACTAATAAGAAAAAATAATTAAATATAATATATACAATAAATAATAATTAATTAATCCATATAATACATTTTATCCAAATGAATAATAATAATAATAATATAATAATTTATCACAAAAGTATTAAAAATAAAGAGAATAAAAATAAGGTTACAAAGGATATATGTCCATCAATATCTTTTTTCTTATTAACCATTTAATAAACATTCTATTGACGTGCAAGCCATTGGCTGTGATTTTTGTCTAGGGTTTTCTCACCAAAAAACTACTTTATTCATGGTATTTTAACATATCTTAACGAGGCGTAGGTTTCACCACATTTGCTCCCTTCACCACTTTTAGGTTCCTCTAGACCACAAGAGCCTGGACATTTTTGTTCAAAATTTTCGTAATTTCAGTCAATTTTGACAATTTAGAAACGCGAGAAGCTTCAGGCTTTTTTAACTGAGCCCCTCTTAAAGCGTCTATATATTATGTCTGGTTATTTTTAATACTTCTTTGTATATTAGCATTGTTTTTAATTACCCTACCTTTTAAAGACAATTGTTTTGTCATTTTAATTGCAAATCAGGATCCAATGACAAGTTTTAATTTCGAATGACTTGAGCTTGCTAATTATACCGAAGAGATAATGATTCTATTACGCTAAAATTCATGAACTATTGCCGAGCGTGACCATCTAATTCTACACTGATACAGTACCTAAAAAAATTTCATGTAAATAAGATGAATAAACAGAAATAAAAAAAACTAATATTTTTTTCCATTTTTTACAAGGAACCAGAAAAGTTTTGTGTCGATTACGTCAAAAGACATATTGCTGAGATCCTGACCTAACAAAAATACTAAACCTTAGAGATTATGCATTTTCAGCCAATAAGTTTGGACTGGTAAGTAAACCATTCTTGCGTAGATTTTTGATGGTGTGTCTAAGTGTAGAACAACCAATATAAAATTATAAAAAATGAGGGATCTTGAGTTAAAAATGTAACCAAAAAATAGAGATTTATCAGGAAAAATGAAAAATACAAAACAAATCAATATAGATAAGAAAAACACCCGAAATCGACATTTTAGGGGCCAGGAAAAGCTACAGCCTGCTTTTTTTTTTTTTTTATTTTCAAAATTGACGAAAATTATGACAATTTTTCAGAGTTTGGAGAGCTAAAACTCAAAAAGTTTGCTAGCCCAATATTGGACCCTCATCATAGATTAATCTAAATTTCGGTCCTTATGTTCTATTTTCAGCAAAAAATGCTACCTTACTTCCAGTAATGGAGATCTAACAATTTTTATAAAAAAATCCATAATGCAAATTCTATTTATTGTTCTTATTAATCACTTTTTCTAATCCTCTCTTACAGAGTTCTTTTTCCTTTTGCAATCATTGTAAATCCCCCCCCCACCAGTAATAAAGCTCTTAATAGCACTTTAGTTGATTAGCGTATTTACAGGATACTTTTGGTATTAAATATTTTATTTATTTTGGGGACTCTTCACCAGCCGAGCAATACCCAAAATATAACTGTTCTTTCAAGATTCTCCATTCTTCCTCTATATCTATCTTTCACAATCACCAATTTTCTTTCTCTACATCATTCACTCTATCTTTCATAGCTACATACTTTAGTATGAAGCAATATTAAAACAAATAGTAACTAGTATAGGTTTTGTACATTCCTTCTCTCTACCCAAAAACTCTCTCTTTGTATAACCACAAGTAAAAATTGATATATTTCCTGAGAAACTATCCTAAACTATTGAATAGAACGATTACTAATCGACCTTCAATATTCAATCGGCAGTTGTGTTTTTTTTTATATATAATTAATTTTTGTAATTTACTTTATGCCTCATTATTTCAAAGAGGAGCATGTTAATTTATGCATGTTAAAAAAGGGTTTAATTTATAATCAAACATTCAAATGTTTCATTCAACTAAAAGACTTCATTATTACTCTATTCATTTTCTTATTTTCGCATCAATTAAAAAAGTGATATTATTACCTCTATAATCCACAGTCACGCTCGCGCTCGCTGACACTACACCAACACACTATATAATATAATTTTTGTATGATTGATAATATGATATATTATAATATATATAGGTATAATATTATTATTAGTATATATATATATATATAATATCATAGTTATAATTATATAGATATATATATAGAGGTATATAGAGGTATATATACTAGATATATTATATAGAGAGAGAGAGGAGCGAGAGATGAGAGAAGAGAGAGAGATAGTTTTCAAAAATAACATTTGAAATTTTTTTTTCTTTTTTTTTTTTTTTTTTTTTTTAAATTTTGGTTTTTTATTTTTTTTTTTACCATTGTTATTTATTACTCAGGCATTTAAATATACACATGCATGAATTTATCTTTAAATGTTGCTCCTCTTATTGCTTACATTCAAAGAAGATTATAAAATGAGGTAATAATCAATTTTCAATATCTCTTATTTTTAATTAAGTAGAGTAGGTATTTTTTAGGAATTTTTTTATATTTAAATTATAGAATTCTGGTCGGAATTTGATGAGACAAAACCAAAAGAAAGAACTAACCCAATTATTTCGAAATAATTTATAATAAAATTAAAAATGAATCATTTGAAAAAAGTTTTCATTTCGAATTTCTGACATAAAACAGATCACTTAGGAAAATTTTTCCCTCCTTCGATCATAATGAATTATATGTCAAATAAAGGATCTCTCCAAATCATTTCAAACTGTGAATGTTGCAACATTAAAAATGAAAATAATATAGGTTAAATGG
>JABUQX010032081.1:2500-5000 GCA_015478945.1 Trachelipus rathkii
TATATATAATATATATATATATATTATTAATATATATAATATAGTATATATATATTATATATATATATATATATATATGTATAGTTATATATATATATAACTATATATATATATAATATTATTATATATATATCGCTAGACACATATATATATACAAAAAATATATATATATATACC
Source organism: Trachelipus rathkii (assembly GCA_015478945.1). Classification (NCBI taxonomy): domain Eukaryota; kingdom Metazoa; phylum Arthropoda; class Malacostraca; order Isopoda; family Trachelipodidae; genus Trachelipus; species Trachelipus rathkii. The sequence continues at coordinate 2,678 of JABUQX010032081.1, forward strand.
GTGTATATATATATATATATATATATTAAGCTGGGTTGAATTTTTGTGGGATAACCAAACATGGTCAAATTGGTGCTCCTTGGCTTCCCTATAGTGGGACAAAAAATCATTTTGCATTTACTTCAAATGTCTAGGGGGACCAACTTTAGTTTTTTTTTAAAAGGTTTTGAATCAGTTTTTTTACTATTTTTAAGTTATGAATTTTATATGCTTTGTTCTTCAAAATTTGGTTTTAATACTAATTGAGAGCTATTTCTGTCTCATTTCAGATCCAGACTATTCGACGTTTGAGATAAGTCCTGTGGGTGCAGTGTTTATTACTATTATTGCAAGACGTATCATGGCATGTGCAACAAGGCATAAAGACAGGCATGCAATATTCGGTTATCCACAACCACTTGTCGAAAAATCAGCTACCACTGGCTGAGGATGTTTTTAGAGCCTACAAGTTCCATCAAGTAGTCAACAAAGATGCCACGGTGTTACTCATCTAGCAAAGTTAGTGGCAACAGAAGTTAAAGGCATATACAATAAAGCAGGCATTCCAACAATAGAATTTGAAAGTGTTATAGTGAAAGTGATTTGATGAAATATTCAAGAAATAAACAATCTTCTCTAACATATCAAGATAAAATAAAATCATTTTCTCGTCTCTTCGACATTAGCGCGTGCAAGTGTGTTCATAATGGTATAGTTGAACGTAATCAATGTCAATGTCCCAATGAAAGGAAATCCCTGTATTGGAATGGCAATTTTGGCTTGATCAAAACACTTCAAGACGCATGATAATAGGAAAGGTGGACAAGGAAAGAACAGAGAAAAACATGAAACTTCAGGAAAGGAAAAGGAAACGGTTGACATTTGAAAGTAAGATGAGACAACATAAGATACGCAACAATGTGTAAGTTTCAGTTGAATTCAATCGGCAGCTAGAGAGTGATGTGCTAGAAGAATCATTTTCCTTAGAATCAGAAGAAATGGAAGAATGTCACCCTCAAAAAAGAAACCAGTATCCTGAGTTGTGTAAAGCATTAGAGAGGACAAATGTGAGCAATAGAGATGCATGTCTCATAGTTAATGCTGCCCTCAAGGACCTCGGACTTCTGTCACCAAAAAAACGTTGTTGATCCAAGTAAGTTACAACGCCAAAGAAAATACTGGAGAGACAAACAGTCAGAGGAGCATTTGCTGCAACACAGAGGTATGGTCTGCATTGGTTTCGATGGAAAAATAGATGAAATACTTGTCGATACTGGAGGTGTGCGTAGAAAAGTTAGAGAAGAACATTACGTGCTAGTGTCATTTCCAGATGCATGTTACATCGATCACGTTAGTCCTAACTCAGGAAGATTTCGAGATGTATTTAATGAAATTCTGGGTATTATTGAACGAACAAGATCTACAGAGACTTTAAGAGCAGTGATTTGCGATGGAACTCCTGTGAATACGGGCAACAAGAATGGAATAATCACACTGTTGGAGTTACATCTTAAAAGACCACTTCAATGGCTCATATGCATGTTGCATTTTAATGAACTGCCACTCAGGAAGTTATTTAGTGTTGTTGAAGGACCTATAACCAAACTGCTCTCATTTGATCCTCAGACCAAACCATCATTAATTTTCAACCAATTCCAGGCTCTGTAGTTGATGTTCCTGGAACAGTTACGAAAGATCTAAGTTCTGACCAGCTGTATTTACTAAAAATCTGTTTATTAATTCAGCAAGGGTACAAAATGCAGATCATAATAATATGCGGTATTTGAAAACTGCACAGCCGGGTGCCTTAAGCCATGCAAGGTGGCTAACTAAAGCTAACAGACTGCTTCGATTTGTAACGTTTTCAACAGAATCCGCATCTGATGATCTGAGGCGTTTGGTACGATTCGTACTGAACTTCTATGCCCCCATATGGTTCTATATCCGCTCCCATCCCTTCTGTCAAGATTGTGCAAAGAATTTTCACTTTATGGTATCACAGTATCAAAAACTTTCTCCTGAGGATCAGAACATCATTTCTCCAGTGCTCCTAAACAACTCCTATTTTTTTCATCCAGAAAACTTGTTGCTAGCTGGTGTTGCAGATGAACGGGAAACAATAAGAAGATTTTTATGTCAACAAAATTCTTCAAGCAAAAAAGAAAATTTCCTCCACCAATGTGCAAGTTCGCTGCTTTGATAAAAATCAGCTAAACGTCAATCTCAACGCCACTTCCTACATGGAACTAATAGACTGGGGGAGTACTCCAATCACCCCCCCACCTCTTCTTGATGATATTAGTGATGATATTTTGGTTAGTAATCAAAAAATTTTTCTACTTTA